>JAEIIG010031206.1:0-11344 GCA_018904695.1 Drosophila parvula
AATTTGATGCAATACAAATAAAAGATTATATATGTATATTAAATAACATAATTGAACTTGTTTGATTAATTGGAAAAGTTTATTTTTTTTATTGTATTGTTGATCTCTTTATTTTCTTGTAATAAATGTTATTTTACAAAATGAGTTCCAATCTCATTGTCTCTCACTGTCTCTCGATCGTTTCAAATAAGATAATGTAACTAATAACGCGTTATTGCAGATCTTGCGAAACGGTATCACTAATATCGATTGTAAATTGGCGCCTTTTTCATTGGCAAGAAGCATTCTTTGTCTGTGTATTCTTGTGAAATATAATTAATCCAAAATGTTGAAAAATAAAACTTTGAAGACCTCCAAGCTATATGTTATCAAGCGAGGTAAGCTTGCGAAAATACGTATAAGGCAGATTTAAGTTTTCTAAATAAATATCTTACAGATGGCAGGAAGGAGGAGGTACACTTTGATAAAATAACCTCAAGAATCCAGAAGCTTTGCTACAACTTAAATATGGATTTTGTTGATCCGGTAAGTTTAGCTTATTGTTCATATAATGCTGATAATTTTTGTTGTAATTTTAAGTGAACTAAGTTTTCTAAGTACATATGGGCATAGGTTTCGGAGCAACTCAACAATGCCGGCTCTGCCCCTGCATGTGAGACTTTCTTCCTCTTTTTACATTTTCTTTTCTGTAATTTTAGGTTGCCATTACTCTTCAAGTCATCAATGGCCTCTATTGCGGTGTAACCACTCAAGAGCTGGACAACCTTGCTGCAGAGGTCTCGGCGGGATTGACTTGCAATCACGCGGATTATGCTATTCTTGCTGCTCGTATTGCAGTCTCCAATTTGCACAAGGAAACCAGAAAGGTGTTTTCCGGTATGTATTATTACTATGCACGTTTCTCTGTATTAGGTTACTCAATTAATGGCATTTTACAGATGTCTTTGAGGATCTTTTCAAGAATATTAACAGGGAGACCAATCTAAGCGCACCTCTTGTATCGGAATTTCACTATAACATTGTCAAGAAGAATGCTACGCGTTTGAACTCGTCCATAATTTACGATCGTGACTTTGGGTACAATTACTTTGGTTTTAAGACCCTCGAACGTTCTTATTTGCTGAAGAGCAATGGTAAGATTGCCGAGCGACCGCAGCATATGCTGATGCGCGTGGCTATTGGCATCCATGGCGAAGACATCGAGGCCGCTGTTGAGACCTACAATTTGCTGTCGGAGAGGTTCTTCACGCACGCCTCTCCTACACTGTTTGCCGCTGCCACACCCCGACCGCAGCTCTCGTCATGCTTCCTCCTGACCATGACATCCGATTCAATCGAAGGTATTTTTAAGTCAGTAGAACACTGCGCCATGATCTCCAAGTCGGCGGGTGGCATTGGGCTGAATGTCCATTGCATTCGTGCCAAAGGCACTTCGATATGTGGCACGAATGGCACCTCGAATGGACTCGTTCCCATGCTGCGAGTCTTCAACAATGTGGCACGTTATGTAGATCAGGGTGGCGGCAAGCGGCCGGGTGCCTTTGCCATCTATCTGGAGCCCTGGCATTCGGATGTCTTCGAGTTCTTGGAACTGAAGAAGAACACCGGCAAGGAGGAAAATCGTGCTCGCGATTTATTCTATGCCCTTTGGATACCCGATCTCTTTATGAAGCGTGTCGAGGCGGATGAGAACTGGTCGCTGATGTGTCCGCACAAGTGTCCCGGCCTGCAGGATGTGTGGGGCGAGGAGTTTGACAAGCTGTACATGAAGTACGAGGCTGAGGGACGTGCCAATCGAACGGTTAAAGCGCAGGACCTGTGGTTTGCCATCATCGAGGCGCAAGTGGAGACGGGCAATCCGTACATGCTATTCAAGGATGCGTGCAACAGAAAGAGCAATCAGCAGAATGTCGGCACCATAAAGTGCAGCAATCTCTGCACAGAAATCGTTGAGTATTCGTCGCCCGACGAGATCGCCGTTTGCAACCTGGCGTCCATCGCCCTAAACATGTTTGTGACGCCCGAGAAAACCTACGACTTTAAAAAACTGAAAGAGGTTACCAAGACGGTGACGAAGAATCTAAACAAGATTATAGATATCAACTATTATCCCCTGCCAGAAGCCAGGAAATCGAATATGAGGCATCGCCCCATCGGCATTGGCGTTCAGGGCTTAGCCGATGCCTTGATTTTGATGAGATTCCCCTACGAAAGTGAAGAGGCGGGTCTCTTGAATCAGCAGATCTTCGAAACGATCTATTATGGCGCGTTGGAGGCAAGTTGTGAGCTTGCCCAGGCCGAGTGTCCGTATGAAACCTATGAGGGCAGTCCCGTGAGCAAGGGAATTCTACAGTACGATATGTGGGACAAGGTCCCCACAAACCTCTGGGATTGGGCCAAGTTAAAGGAATCGATCAAGAAGCACGGTGTAAGGAACTCCCTGCTGGTCGCCCCCATGCCCACGGCATCCACCGCCCAGATAATGGGCAACAACGAATCCTTCGAGCCCTACACCACGAATATTTATACAAGACGCGTTCTCTCCGGCGAATTCCAGGTCGTTAACCACCACTTGTTGCGGGATCTCACGGAGCTGGACTTGTGGGATGATGATATGAAGAACAAAATCATTTCCAGCCGTGGCTCTATCCAAAATATCGAGGCCATTCCCCAGAATGTGCGCGATCTGTACAAGACGGTGTGGGAGATCTCCGTCAAGACCACCATCAAAATGGCCGCAGATCGGGGTGCTTTCATCGATCAAAGTCAATCGTTCAACATTCATGTGGCAGAGCCAAACTATGGTAAACTGACATCCATACACTTTTACTCGTGGAAAGCTGGCCTTAAAACTGGGATGTACTACTTGCGCACAAAGCCAGCTGCCAACGCCATACAGTTCACAGTCGACAAGAAGCAGGCTGCGCTCAAGGTAAACGGGCAAAATGGAACCGCAGAAGAGGAGGCTCCCCAAGACTACGAGCAGGACAGGGAGCGGAAATTGGCGGATATGGTTTGCTCTCTTGAAAACAAGGACGCTTGCATGTCCTGTGGCTCTTAGAAGTCTGCCCTTATGTTAACACCTATTAAATTGTATTTAAAATATTAAAATAAAAGTAAATTATATCAACAGAATCCCTTTATTCTCTTTGCTGTGGTCTCAGTGAGTGTTCAGTGTTCTCAGTTGTGCTGTTCTAGTTACCCTTTTTTATTACCTTGCGATTCGGTTGAGCGCACGCACATGGAGAGGCAGCAGTAACTGTGGAATTAATACATAAATCCTATATTAAGGAAGTTTTCCTAAATATTTATAAAAATGATACTTAAAAAACTTGGTTTTTATTTTAAATTACAATCGGAGGCCAAACGTTTCTTCGCTTCTTTGGAAATGTTAATTGTATTGGTGCTGCTGCTGTTCGGGAACTGATTGTGAACGACATCCTTTGGTGTGGAGGACACATACTGGGGATGATGTGATGATATCGCATTGTCAGTGATTATTTTCCGTACAACTTCCTCGACGCTCGGGGCGGCACTGTCTAAGTCCGCTTGCGTTTTATTATCCAAGTTCATCACACTTAATGGCTGTTCCGTAGTGTGGTCTAAGGAATCCATGCCATCCTTGACATTGAACAAGTTCAGGACCAAGGATACCACAAGAAAGCAGGTAGCGTTCATGGGAAATGCTCGTACTAACGTCGAGTTTAGGCCTCGGAAGAAATAATGGAGCCCGTCGCTTTTAAAGCCTTTTATTGCACAGTCGAGGAATCCGTTGTACTTGGCTTCCTTACCCAAGGCATCGGCCTGCATGTGTGTCTTTACCACATCGATGGGATAGCAGGCAAGCCAGGACGACATCCCGGCACATCCCCCGGCTGTCAGTGTATAAGCGATGCTCGGAGTCTCCACTTGGCGCATGAGGTACTCGTAGGACACAAAGTAGCTGGCGAATCCTAAGCAAATTAAGGATGTTTTGATTATACATATAAGTGATTTGAGAACATTGCATTATTTCACCTGGAATATCTCTTAAAATGGTAGCCAGCAATCCCTTATAGGTGGCCCTGATGCCCTCCGTTTTTAAAATATGTCGGAGGCAATGGATTGGTCCTCGGAACTTGATGCCACTATCGATTTGCGTCGCCAGCTGAAGCCTCGTCTTGGCCAACTCCATCGGTGCGCAGACGAAACTCTGAGCAATGCCGGCGATCGAGCCCGCATAGAAGTGGGACAGCAGCGAATTCGGATCAGCGGACAAACGTTGAACATTGCCGTAGACACCGAAGACGATGGCATTCACAAATCCAATTCCACCAATTGGACTGGTAATGCCACGGTACAATCCCCGGACACCGTCTTTTTGTACTATCGTCTTCAGGCAGTTCAAGGTTCCTGTATATTTTGGGTTACGAGGATCATCCATTTGCATATGAACCTTCACAGTATCGAATGGGTGGCCAACAATAACACCAGCAGCTCCTGATAACGGTAAAGGACAATGGCAACATTACGTTTCTCTTCCGATAAAAGCGAGAAACAATTACCTCCAAGAAGTCCAGCTCCGAAATCCACAAGCATTTTAAACGATAAAATTGAGATAGGTTTCAATTGAAAATCTCCGCCCTCAATAACCCTCGTTGCGGATGGATCCTGATGGAAATATAAATTAAATATTATATAAAGCGAAAAACATGCTGTAAAAAAGGCATAGCAAATTTACCTTAAGTCTTTCCCAACGAAAGCTTAATTTAGGTTCATTGGTTAGTTCATTGGTTGTCCAAATGAATTTAATATTGTCTAAATTAAACGTAATATTTAAACGCTTTATTTTAACTAATAATTTAATAAAATTTCACTAATAATGGAGGAAACACATTGTCGCGTGCGCGTCTTAAACAAATTTTTCAGTTGTAGCGTTGAGTTTTTTCATTGCCGGAGGTTAGAATAACTGATAAGGAGCTTTTAATGTTTTAATACAAAACAGACAATTAAAAAACTAAGGTTTCTGCATATATTGTGACTAAAGGATACCCGCTACACAAGACTTCATCATATTAAAAACATTTATGAAAATATGAATAATAATTAAATCAAATTTTTGTTATATATTCAATAAATTTTTACACTTAAATTTAATCAATTTGAATTCACATTGATTTATAGGGTATTCAATGGCCTATACTTATTAATAATTGTATATAATCAATGTTATTCTATATTATGTAATTAAAGCCCAGCTTGGGACATTTTCACATTTTGTCGCGACTCGTTCTTTGTATGTGAGATTAAGGTGTCATTTAAGTGACCTCTCTCAGAAATCTAATCGAATTTGGACATAAAGTCTATTGACTTATTATTATAAATATAATGGTTTTATATTCTACTACTTAAAAAATTTTAATTCAATGTCCATTAAAGATATATGTACATTAAATCTATAATAGAGATTGCTGATCTCATAGTAGGTTCGCTACTTATTTAAAGTTAATTCTTGGTATCAAACTCTCAATTTTTTTTTAATTTCCCTGTGATCACCCACCAAAATTAGGCAATACAAATTGCTTTACGATTTTTACTTCTATTAAATTTGTATGTTGTTATAAGAACAAAAACCATTGTTACTTTTACCTTTCCATTGTTACCTCGAAATAGTATCGTTATTGGATTCATATTGAAGATCGCAATTTTTTAACCAGCCTTGATTGTGTATATTCCACTGTTGGTCTTATTTATGCTGAAAATAATAAAATGTAATAAAAAAAAAAAAATACCCAAATAAATATAAAAATTATCTAAAAATAAAAAACAGGTTAGCGGGACTTGATCCTTTATTTTACAGATCTCGTCGCCCACTATTTAATCACTGTGGCATGGTTCTTAAATATTGTGCAGTTTCGCTGCGATTTAATATATTTTAACAAATCCTTTTCAGTCTTTGAACCACTTCTGAAATTTCGGCTACTTACATACCACGAAGGAATATACAATGGCCTTTGTGACTCACATGTCTTTCCATATTATTTTAAAAATATGACAAAATTATTGAAGGGAAGAATGTAAATTTTAGAATTTCAGTTTATTGTGTTAGAAATGCCAGCTTTGTTGATTACAAAATCGTACACATTTTTAAGATGTCAAATTTAATTTATTAAAAACAAAACCATCGAAACGCATTTTATAATAAACAAAATCTTTATTATTTATAATAATTTGATTTATAATAAAAATGATTCTAACTTTGTTATTTTGTTATAAAACATTTCAAAATATAACCTGAGATAAAGTAATCTTTTACGATTTTAAATTAATGTTTTCAATCATATAAACATCAGAAAAGTATATCCATTAGCGGCTTCGGATTCCCGTTGATTTATTTCTTGTTTCCTTTTTCTTTCTCTGTCTTTCTTCTCCTGCGCTAATTTGTCCTGTCCTTGGCTTCCCTTTTCTTCAGATCTTAAGTGTTACCTCTAATACGCAAGCAATTTCACTTGACTATCTTAACGAAGTTTGCTTTCTTTCTTGTTTTTAGTTAAGATAATTTTCCAGATAGTTAAAAAGTATGTATATACGTAACTAATTCTGTTTCTACAGGCTTTAACCCTTTAGTCAACATTCCATTATTTTTTTGTGCAAAAAAGAACAGACAAAATACTTTAAGATAATAAACACTACTTAACAAAGTTGACGGCACCCCTGCTTGCTATATAGCCCCAAAAATACTTTCCGTCCCAATTACTCATCAATTTTACGCTTTTTATTATTTTTTATTTATATTATTATTTAGAGGGTGCAGAATGCAGCAATATGATCTTATTTTATACAGATAGTTCAAAGCAGCGGCGCAACCGCTCCTCTCTCTGAAGATTTTTTCTAGCTTTAAGCGACCTGCGGCGATCATAATAGATTCAATTGTATTTGTTTATATGTACATACATATGTACATATATGCATCGTGCTCTCATCGCCTACTATAAGTTATAAAAGCCCATCGAACAGCGAAATATTTCAAAGCTTTTCTATCTACATGTATATAAAGTTCATGAGGTTCATTTAGTCTTAAAGTACAACTCGGTGGGTGAGTATCGCGAAAAGCTTTCCGCTAAATAATTTGAGGTCATCTTCTGGAACGAACGAAACGAATTGCCTTTCCTTGGCAGCCACTGCCATATACCTGTGTATATTTTTATCTACATTTGTACAGTTTATGTGTCGTACCTACCGCATATCTGCGATTTTCAACCTGTAAATGGATGCAAATGTGAGAAGGCTTTTTATATAACGTAAATGTTTATTGTACCTCTGGGTACCTACATATGTGAATAGGTACACAACAAATATGTGTGGAGATTGAAAAAAAGTGTGTATTTGTTTGTGTTTTAAAATAATCTACATGATCTCACACATTAGTGACGGTCTCGGGCTCCAAAAAATACGATATCGTGCGTGCGTGTACTCTCTCCCTAAAGGCGCCAAAAAGTAAAATACATTTTACCTGTTGAATTGGCAGAAGCAACCAGACCCAAAGCTCTTAAGTAGTTAAAACAATATAATCTTTTGTTTAACAAGTGATATAACTCGGACATATGTATGTGTGGACTATGTTTGTGTGCGCTTTGCAATCATATGATTGTAGATTACCCGAAAAATATCGCCCGGGAGAGTTTCAATATATAATATGTACATATAGTGCAAGGCGGCTATATTTATGAGAAATATTTATATTGATCATTGCCAACGATCGTGATCGGCACGCGGCAATCTCTAGCTCATCTTTGGACTCTCGTGTATCTGTAATTATTCCAAGGAAACTAAAACAAACTTAATCAAACGGTATATCCGTCTCGAAAAATTTTGACTAAAAACCATGAAATAAACTTTAAAAAAATGGGAAATAGAACGTGTTATACTTACATATGAAATATAATAAAATTATAAGTATTAGAAAAAGTTTTAAGAACTAATGAACTGTAGAAACCATTTTCACCAAAATATGGCAAAAATAATAATCAATAAACAAATATGTTAGCAAACAAGGAGTATCTACAAAAACCCATGATTATAATTATGTATGTGACAATTATCTGATAAGACCTCGGTGACAGTCATAGTCGAATCAAATTTTGGTTTGGCAACAAGGCAAAAGTTCATGCGAATTTATTATTTTTAGTGTTCATTTGTGATTAATCATATTTGTGCAACACGGAGTGTTAATTTAATCAATTTTTTATATAGAGAGATGTCGTAAGACTAATATAATATATATGACATATGTATAAACCGGTTTCGATTCACCCTAATTACTATATAACATTTTTTCAACTCGATAAGAACGTTGGGCTTAATTAGAAATTCTTCTCTCAGCTTTTATTTAGCGCAGACGTAAATACAATTACTATTCCACAATGAGTTTGCACAAACGGAATCCTAGTCACATCTCAATCTACGACTACCCCGAACACTTAAATCCGTTCTACGAGGATGATAATCACAAGCGTCTTCGATTTTGGAAGTTTAGCAAAAAGAAGGGTGATAGTGGCAACAAGCATAGCTTGTCGATTGGAAATCTCCAGGAATTGTGGTAAGTAAAAGTAAAAATTATAAATAGCTTTGGCACACTTCTCTCATCGCCAAAGTGAGATCATAGATGAAGGCAAAGTAAACACTCTGAGATCGTTTTTTTTTTTTGTATTTAGGAAATCGTACTCGTTTCGTAAAAAGAAGTCTTCCACATTGGGAATAAACAAAACCTCAGAAAGCCCTCCGACACTTAGACGTGATTTAAATGACAAGTAAGTATTACCTATATTATTAACTTGTGTATGCACTTTTTGTAATAGTACCTAATCTATATGAACTTTAGTTCATATATGAATTCCAGAATCTTCAGAGGAGACCGCCACCAATCCCTGCAAAATATTGATACGCGGAGAGAGGTAAGAAGTTATTGTGTTTTCCCCAAGAAAAATCATAATAATTTGGTTAACTCTTAAAATAGTCGGATTCGAATTCGATGTTCTTCCATCGAAATGTTGGATACCGAAGCACAACGCAGTTTTCTGGATACTCCATGCCACATCATCAGAATATCAGGTAACTAATAGTGTAATACTTATAAATAAACTAACGTAAATCTTAAGTCTGTAAAGAAATAAATACTTTACAAATATGTCGTTAGAAACATTGTTTAAAACTTGCTTCCCTTTCTTGATATTTCTTAGATCCTCGCAATCTAGTCTGAGCACAAATCCCTTCGAATCGGATGCTGGCTCATCGTGTCCCAGTTCTCCAATGAGCACTAGGAAGCAGTATCGTAAGAAGAGGAGAGCCCCGCCGCCACCAAAGAGATCAACGGTAACAAAATCGCAGTTCCATATAACTAGTACTATCTATATTAATTACTTCTTTAACTTTAGATCCCGGACTATCTAGCAACCAAAGACATTGAGTCACTGGCTTCTGAAATTGAAGAGTTTGTCAACAACAGAAACGAATCCACAATAAATCAAGAAGTTGAAAAGGAAGTAGTCGTCGAAAAGCTATCAGTCACCGTGCCCGTTTCTGATATCGAAACTAACCCCAGCACGTCCAAAGCACCGCAGCAATCTAATGGGTCTGCCATTCGCACAGATACTAAACAAGAGAAGGTCTCTGTCGTCACGGTCGCCAAACCCAATACCCGCATGTCCACCACACCACCACCGCCACCCTGTATTGCCAGTGTGCACGTTAGGCAATCCCTTGAATCAGAAATTTTGAGCACTGACCTTGAGAGGCAACCGCTACCACCAGTCCCCGTCCCTCCGGAGCCATACAAGTCTGCTAACCAACCTAACCCGAGCACTTCCAATTCACAGTCCCCGCATCCGCAGTGTATTGCCAGCGTACATGTAAAGCAAAACACTGAATCTAAAACGTTAAGCACCGATCGCAAGCCAAAGGATGATTATTCCGTACAATTCAAGGAAAGCAACACTGTTGAAAGGCACAATGCCTCAATTATCGACTTTAATAGTCGAAAAGAGGCTTTAGTAAATAATGGCATTGCACAGGAGGCTCCCAAGCCAAATAACATGAGAATTGTAAATCAATCACTAACCGTAGTCGAGTCTGAAAGCCAAGTTAACCCTAACAATTATGTAAAGCCCTCCAATGAAGTTATGCAGTCTGAAGTTTTAAATGCAGAACAAGCTCAAAATGGGGATGAAAGCATTCAAGAAAAGAAAATCAATTCTTTTGGCACAGTTAAGCAAATTTCACAGATTTTCGAAGAAAATATTAGCAGTAGCTCGAGTCCTGTCCAAGAAAATCCAAAAGTTAATGGTGCGAGCTCACCGAAACCAGAGAACCTTCGTATTTCACATGCGCCTCCACCGGCGGCCAGTGAAACTCTTCTGATAAGAGAAGACTTTGAGTTGGAAAATCCAGTTGGAGTTTCCAGCAGATATATCTCAAATGGCAGCAGGACTTCAACCTCGACCGCATGGGAAAGGGACGCAGCAGAAAATGCTACGCCCACACCACGGATGCGCAAGAAGAAATCCATAAAGGAAGTCCTTGAGTCCATTAGTCGCAATCAGAAGATCCTAAACGAAAGTGCAGCCAAGGGCACAAAGGTGTACTTAACCCCTTCCTATGCTGAAAATAGGTACAACTATCCCAATGAGTTGAACAGCGTGAATCTGCGATCTTCCAAGGAAGTGACAGCTGCGAACATTACCGTCAGCAGTGCTCCGGAGACCAATGAACAACAACAACTAGCCACCAAAAATAACTTGTTTATAAGCAAAATAAACAAAGTGAAGGGCCCATACAGAGAGTCGTCGCCCACGTCGTCTAACTTGGATTGGAACCCGGTGCCAAAACCGAACCGAGCCCACCACAATTCACCTAATTCTAATTTCAACAATGGCTCGTGTTAATCAGTTGAAAAAATGTATAAGCAAGTGAATATTTAAATTAAAAAACAACTAAATAATATGCAATATATATATCAAATAAAGTATTTATAACAAATAACTTATTCCGATTAACTTTTATGCGCCACAGATCATTCATCCTACGGGTGTGTGTATATCGAGAAGAAAAGTTCGATATATTGAAAAAATATTATAAATTACGAAAAGATCATCCCCACATTATACATAGATAGACCCCTTTAAATTGGTCTGTTTTAGAAAATTTATTATTATCTTTAAAGTAACAATTGTTTTATTTAGCATTAGTAAAGTTATTGAAAAAGACGAATTTTTTGGACACCAATTTTCCTACTTGCAAATTTACCAGTATTATTACATCTCACATTAGTGCGACTTCATCCTCAGTCGCTCGGAAGAGTGTCCGTTTT
>JAEIIG010031216.1:0-56759 GCA_018904695.1 Drosophila parvula
ACGATGATCTACATTGGCGCAACACTAAAGGTAAATAGGATCTGGTATTTCTACTTGGTATTCTCAATCATTATCGTGAGTTAATGTTGGTTAGATACTAAGAGAATCGCTAACGATCGAGGGAACTATCGGAAGGATTTGTAGGCTATCTATCATAGGTTCTGATCTGTTATTGATATAAACAAAAATGTAGCTAAAAAATTGAGAAATTATGCGTGGTTAGTGGTCCTCTTTGCGGGGCCTGAAAGTTAATACTCCGAGCTAGAGATAGAAAACCTTCTAAAATGTATAAAAACGAAGACTTTAGGGAGATTTTTGGTATTTTGGTATCAAAAACGTAGGACTTTCTTTGTAAAATCTGTCTAGCTATTGATGTTGATGTATCTTTCGGGCTCCCACCTCAACACTAAGTGCCCGCCCCTGCTAAATACAAGAAAACTGGACTACAATGGTAATACACATTGTTTAGGGTATGCAAATGCCACGTCTAGCCATTTAGAAATTTGTCACGACTTAGCGACCGAGTGGGAGTTTCTCTCTCGGATCGGTGTGATATATGATCCGGACTTACGTTCTGCCACTCCTCGGGCTCCTCCTTCTTCACCTCCTTTAACTTCTTGACCTCCTCGGCCTTCTTCAGCTGCTGCTGAGCGGTCTGGTATAGGTTGCAGGGCTTGATCTGGACGAACTGCATCGGATTCTTTGACGGAGCTGGCGGCGTGGGACGCGTCACTCGCGCCTTGGCCACGTACGATGTGGGATCTGGCGAGGTTGCGGACTGCAATTAACGATAAATGCAATAAAATTTGTAATTAGCATGAATTGCTTTCAATTGAATGGAGTTGCCTGCGCAGAGAGAGAGAGAAAGAGACACAGAGGGGGGATCAAGATCGAGATCGAGATCGAGAGTCAAATGCAAATGTCAGCGGTCCGATGTCCAGGGTGTGGAGTCATTGTTATTGCTTCCATATTTACCATGTGTGTGGGCAGCCTGTGCCTATATGTGTTCTTAAATCCTATTAAGTATTTTGCTTATTAAGCTGGCAGGCGAACTGCGACTGCTGCTGCGGGTTTCGCCTTAAACTGCCTTTAATTGCATAAAATATTCAGCGACGACTTATATGGGAATTCTGATTGGCTAAATACTCCAGCCAAGCCAAGGAAAACCTTGAGTCCTTAAGTGATTTGTTTTGATTTACAATTTCCGAAAGTTTATGTAAGATCTGGCGATGAGTCAGATTTATTTGCGCGAAGTTCAAAATAAATAGACCGATATTAAACTGTGTTTGCTTTACGGCGTTGTAAACTGAAACTGTCAGCTTTTAAGTTAGCTCTAACTTGGAATAGGTTCAAGTGTTTAATCTACTCCGAACAGAGAGACGCTCTCAAAATATGATTTACTTTTTCTGTTCTATTACATTCTGCTTTCTTCTATTGTGTGCTTTTACTTTTAAACTGTGGGCAAAGACTTTAGGGGTTTTCAGCCGTATTTCAAGTGCTTTGACCCACCAATCCACCCACATGTGTACCTAAAGTAGGTAGGAGTACGTATGCATGCATGTACATATGTAAGTGGCCTATAACGCGGCGTGGCAAAAGTCAAGCGATGCTTGGCCACCCATCCATAGCTCATGGTCCGCAAATACTTCCGTCAACAAAAACCGTCTGGTCCCAGAACACAGAGGTAGAGTTTTCTTACGGGGAAAACGAGCACTTAAAGCACTCAGCCAAAAAGTGAAAACTCTGGGGAGTGGCTTAAATTCTTTGAGTTCATTGGTTAATTGGTTAAGGTAATATTAATTCCTCACTGGAAAAATGTATCATACCAAAGACAATATAAGCCTCAAGATAAGTATAGCCAGACTCTCTTAACAGTTTGTAAAAAATGCATAAAGAGAGAGGGAGAGCGCTCTAGAACCAGCCGTTCTCTTGTACATATACAGCGGTGGCCGACGACTGCATGTGTGCACACGTATTCTCAAGCACTCTAGATCTTTACTTACACAAACAAGCGGTTTCTGTTTTTCGATTTTTACGCTCTCAACTTTGGTCTAGAAGAGAGAGAGTTGTTGCCAGCAGAAGAATTGCTTGCATGTGGATATTCAAATGTATGGTCGTTACTTATCTTGATATTAAACAATCTTTGCATATGCCATATATCTAGATTAAGCCGATATTTGTGATATTTGTGCTCTGCCGATATTTATTCCTCTCTGATTAGGAATCGATTTTAAGCCTAGGGCTATACTGCTGGCCAGACAGACTCACCGATTTCTTGCCGCAACCATTTGTGGACGTGGCCGATGTGGACATGAGGTCTTCGCTGCCCTCCAGCATGACATCCTGTTCGGCGGCCTCCATTTTGGTGCCGAGTGTTATTGCAACCTGTCTCTGGGCAACTGTCGCCTGGCGTTGTCGCTGGTTCTCTCCGCAACTCTGCTTTCCGTTTGGGCTTCTTGTGTGCTTTGGATTGAGATGAGGTGAGAGATGGGCTCTGCTCACATGGCAGCGGTCTCCTACGCGGGTTCTTCGGCCCCTGGTCACTGGCTCAGCATGTCTCCGAGCTCGAAAATTGGTTCCGACTCAACAGCGATGCGCCACCACCCACGCACATCGGGCGGGGGCTACGGAGGTGTCCGATTTCATTAGCTGCAAGATAGAAGAAACACCTCATTGAGTACCTCGGACGCATATTATTAAAGAGCTGTTGGAGCTTAAGTGCCGAACTCATCTGGCGGCCATTAACCCCCTCCCATCGCCGAAGAGCGATGCGCAGGTGTCAGCGTTTAGCTGAGCCAGTTTCTGGCATGGCAGATCCGTGAAGGATCTGGGGAAAAGTCTCTGGCATTTCCTCCACTGGCAGCTGAACAATGCTCGAAAAGTACAGCATGGAGTTCAATTAACATTCATCAAAGTGCATCCATAAGATGCTTTATCTAATTGTGCAACTTGTGTCTGAGTGGATGTGGCTGTGACTGTGGCTGCCGCATCCACTTGCCTGGGACCCACACGCTGGTATGCGGGTCAATCTTATAAACTTTTGCCGCAGTCATCATCGTCATCGTGCACCAGGCAACAGTCAACGGCTTGCATCGCCATCGCCATCGCCATCGCCATCCCCATCCCCATCCACATCCACATAGTCATCCGCATCGTTCGTCATCCATCTGTCTGCCTACGACTCTTCCCATTTCGTATGTTTTCCCATTTTTCCTGCCCTCCATTCACTCCATGTGACCCGGTATTTTTTGATCGTTTTGCTACGCTTTTCATTCCCTCCTACTAATTAATAACTATTAAGTATTCTGCCGTGCTTCCCCATCTTGTAATCGAGCTTGTTTATTAATTTTTGTGAATGCATCGCCGCATGCTTCTTTCAGTCTTCCCTAGAAAGTGGGTTCAAAAGGTTGCGGGAAAAGCGGGCTACTGCCGTCGGGAGGAAGAGTGGTCGGACCTGTATCTGGTGTAATTATGAGGTTAATATGACAGCTAATACTTATTAGGTATGCCCATGGCTTCCTGTATTATGGAAAGCAAACAACGAGTCGAAACTGAAGCTGATCATTAAGAAAGAGTTCTCCGGAGTCTAGATAATCCGCCATTAGTTGGAAGGTATGCTTAAAGACTCCGCCATCTTCTTAAATTATCAACAGATGGAGCAAAGAGTTGCAGCAATTAAAAATACTAAATAGTGAGATTCTGGTAATCCTTTCAAGCTGCAATTTACGAAGAGATCCTCCGTCATCAATTTGAATTACCAAACGTTTAGTCGTATAACTCTTGACTCGCATTCGCCTGAATGGCTGCAAATGATCATGATTACACTTGCATGTCAAATTTGATCAGCAAATATGCCAGCGTTTTTCAACACTCCCGTCGTGCAAGTGAAGAAGACAGGCACTCGAGATAGAAGACTCGTCGACACAGAAGACTCGCGATGGCACGAGGCTAATCAACATGGGCTCTGATCTCTGATGCTGAGCACTCGCTGTCGTTGCTGATGTTGCAGATTTGCTAATTTGCATATAAAATGCAGCGAACAACAAACAACGCAGGCATTAGATCTGCTGGATAACTTCAGCTGAGAGCCGACAACAATTAAAGCACAACTTTCAAATTGTAATAATTAACAAAGAGCCCAGAGGCACACTGCAACTGCTGCAATGACTATACATGGCGAGAAAATGGTTTCATATAGTACCGTTAAGTCAGTTTGATGAAAATTAACTTGAAGTCTCTTTAATAAACTAAACTTAAATTAAGTAGAATCATTATCTATTACACCAATAAATATACTAACATATTCGTTTACCCTAACAATTTGGTTTGATATTTTAAGCTTCTTAGCATATTTTCTGTAACTCTAATTAACTGAAATATTTAAGGTTTAAAGGAGTAAGCGTTCTACTTATTTTCGTTTAGTGTTTATGACTAGCCTAACGACAACTAAAAAATAAAAATAAAAAAAAGCATGGCGACAACAAGGCAACAACTTTAATGACCAGGCCAACGACGTCAGCAGAAAATTGCAATAATTTAAATTAAACAGAAAGCCAAAGCTTGGCTTTACCTTTTACATAAAAATAAATATAAAAAAACCCACCGACTTTCCCAAGCGTGGCGGCTATGCTTGCCCCCGAGTCTCGGGGCATTAGCAATAATTATTAAGCGAGCAAAATGATAATTAGATAAAAATGGCTAGGAAAAAATCGAAAAGCGTCGCAGCTTATCTCAATGGCGCCAATCGAGACCAGACGCGAGCCAAGCTCTGGACTCGGAGCGAGGCGGTCGCATTAGATGGATATGTCTAAGCGGTAACCCCAGCCCCGTTTTGTCGGCTTTCAGTTACAAATTGTATCAAGATGTGTTTCGTATGGGCCCAGGCGCTGAATTAATTGATAAAATGGCGACTATGATGGCGGTGTCTCGAGAACCGAAGAAGAGCGAGAGATATTTGTGGGGAAGGGGATTTCTTGGCGTAAATGCCTCGCAATTGTCTCTGCCTTTGACTTTGGGCCTGTGTTTTAGCTAATTAGCAGTAGCAGCGCTTAGAGCCACTTCAAAGCGCCGATTGCCGACCACAAAGAAAAGCCCCAAGACAACGATCCATACGGAGTTGTGTTTTGGCGGCAAACAAGGGCAAGGCTTTGAGGGATCTTGACATGGAGATATCTACATACATACATTTGTAAAGAAGAACTAAGAATTAAAATGTACAAATTGAATAAAGGAACTATTAGTGATAGTCACAAAAAAAAATGCAACGCGTATTAGTATCGAGAAGAAAAGGGTCACAAATTATCACATTCTGAATAGATGTAGGTAAGTGATTCCACTGCTACATTTACATTATTCGGCGACATGTGAATGTCACGAGCAGTTAATCCGCCTTTCTTTATATTTGAATGAGGACGGTTGCATTAACAGCGCCGTTGATAGGATTTGCGAGGCTTGGACGGCCTCATCAATATCTAAGCTTGGAGTTTCGAAGCCTTGTATTTCAAGGAAGTATTGGGGGTTTCTTTTGCCACAGATGACAGAGCATAGCTTGATGATGTGGCAACTACGAAATGCTGTGTATGAGTATATTTAAATTCATCTTTATGCCAAAAGCAATAAGAAATGTGAGAAGGGGTTAAAGGGGTAGAGAATGCACTTTCGAAATATGGTTATTAATCAATATTACTTGGTATTTTTGATCAGTTTTTATATATGTAGATCTTCAGGACGAATGTGATTAATATTTTATATTTATATTTATATGAGCTGGTATAAAAATGTGGACGCTATATGGATGATAATATGTACAAGTGGAATCACCCTATTAGTCTTGAATCTAATGCTACCTTTTACCAAACCCATACTTATTGATGGATCTCGAAAAACTAATAGTAATTAGTTAAACCCAAGCCGACAACACACGCTAAGTGCTTGCAAATATTTTTCATTCAAACTATTATGAGTTCAATCGTTGGCCCCATCTCGAGATGAGATCGAGGTAGATCTACGTGACTCTATCACAGAAAGAAGAAGCTTCTTCGCTCATCGTGTTTGCCATCGTCTAATGCGAAAACAAACAGATCTCTGTTGCTCCGAGAAGAGAAGACCATTGTGTGTTTGTTACTCGAAAGAAGACGACGGGCAAACAATAACCAGGCCGTTCTGTAAAGGCAAAATATCTAATTAAATATTTATCAGGGATTTCGATCTAAAGAGGGGCAAACGTATTAGCTTATCAGGCAAGTGAAATCTAGATTACGGAGCAGTATCTACCAGAACAATGGGCCGGGCCTGTGTGTTTTCCCCGGAGTCCGCACTCCAAACTCCGGAGGGAAAACAAATAATAACTGTAGGTACTCGCTGTTGCCGCTTAGATAAGCGACTCTACGCTAATGATCTGCTGAGCGGAGCGAGCGCATTAAAATGGAGCCGGCGACACTTTCGAGTAACCACGATTCGGTAACCGAAGCTAAAGTGGGGCAGCCCGAACAGTTGACCAGCTGGAAAGTGGCATTGTAATAAATGATTAACGTGACTCTAACTTAAAATTGTCTTTCAGGCCGTGCTTGCTCGTTGAAAAGTGTGAAAAAGAAAAATCACATTGGAGTGGGTGGAGTAGGTCGGCGCTGGAAAATCACCAGGGGACACAGATGAGGAGGTGGACAGTGGATAGTGGGTACTCTGCACTGGGTACTGGTTACTGGGTACTGGGTGGTGGAGACGAGATGGTGTCAAGCTCCGTTAGCTGCCGGCCAATGACACTAATGACATTCAAATTGTTGCGCCAAAAGAAGCCATAAAAATAAAGCAAGAAAACCCGAAGAAAACAAATCAAAGCACGAACCGAGAAAGTGTGCACGGCACTGAACAAAAAATACCATTAAAATCGATCTATAATCTGAATTCAACATCATAGGGGTTCCTACATCTGTTCTACATGCTAAGCTGCGCTCAAAATAGTGAAGAGTTCTACCTAGACTAACCCAAAATATTTAAAAAACATAAGCTATCCCTTATTCGAAATATCCTAAAACAGCATTTAATAATGGATAGAATGGCTATGAAAATGAAAAACCATGGCAAGATAGCTAATTAAATATCATTTTTACCTTAAGGCTGTTTGAAATCACCGATTTATATATTATCTAGCATCAAGTTCATCAATTTTTACGCTTTTCTCTCGGTGTAGGTCCAAGTTCCCGTTTCAATCTGCATTCCCCGAACCCGAATCCGATTCGCTATCCGAATCCGAGCTCGAGGCGTGGAATTGAAAGTGTCGCCGTTTGTTTTGTGGTCGCTGATGTGCAGCCATCACTCACGAAGCCGAACCCACCAGTCCACCAAGCCACCTCCCAGCACCACCCCCTCCGGTGGGGTTTCGGGGTGGCTCATAAATCGAGACGACGGCCGTTTCGTGCGCTTCAATGAATGCTTTTCTTCGTGGCCACAAGTTACGTGCATCCGCGAGATATCAGGCACATTAGGTGACAGGCCGGGCCAAAACATATGTACATGTTCGGGCATTTCAATTCACTTCTCGTTATCACTCTCCCGGGCAGTTGTGTAATGATAGAGGAGGGCTGTGTAGATGAATCAATAAACTAATCGCATATGCATACCTATACTTTCTCCTATCACGCCTACTAACACCTAACCCTAACAAGCACGTGCTTGGTGTCGTCCAAGAAGAAATTGAATCGCTGGAAATAAACTTGCCATTTTCTAGAAAATAATTGACAAGTTTTCTTAAGATGCTCCTTTCATCTGAGTTTTCTCGTTAAGTAGTTTAAGTACTATAAAGAAAGTACTACGCTTTGGAGTCTTATAAGTCCATGGGTTCTAATCAAAATTAATATATCCCATGCTTCAAATGCAAATATCGATGGATATTTTTGGCTCGACATTGAAAACGAAGCAACATCGCAAGCAAAAAGGAAACACAGAAGAGTATTTGTATAGATTTCGTGATGAAATGATTGAAATGTACAAAATGCATATTGGAAATCTATTTTTACCCTTTTGTTAGAGCCACGACTCTTTTTTTTTTTTACTTGGCCCACTCATTTTTCGATTGCATTAATTGAAATATCTTTCGAGCGTGGCCAGAAAACAACAAAATGGAAAGCGAAGTGTGAAGTTGGAGTCTCGAATGGGTTTTCAGTTCGAGTTGGAGTTTTGGTCTTGGTCTTTGTCTTTGTCTTTCGCTGCTGGCTGCCTTTCCAATCACGGCAATGGCAATCTCGGTATGTTAGTGGTATATCATTGTACATAGCTGGGCAATTATCACGCTGCCGCGATCTGAGCGGCGATCTCAGTCAGAAAACATACCCAGCGCGAACTGTTCGACAATTGGACACGCAAAATTTTCAGTTCATTAACATTTCAATATCGATAAGGCCGAAATGCACTTTCGCTCCGCCGAGATACAATCAGCGGCAATTGAAAAAATGGTGCGACTATATATATATTCGTATCTGTATCTGGAAATCGCAATCTGAATCTGTGACTAACTGAGCGGCAGCGGCAGCGTCAGCTTATGTTAATAATAGTTATTGACTTATCATGGCGCATTCTTCTTGCGCTGAGTTGCAATTTGTAGCTGTTGGCCTGTGACATGCATGTCTCTATCTCAGCCGGTACACAGGGAATAAAAATCACTCACCATTTCCTATTTTTCATATCCTTGTCACGCAGCTGTGTACGATCAATGCTTCCCAAGCTGAGTTGTAAATCTCATTAAATGTAACAAACACTTTTCTTGCGGTGCAGAAACTACTGCCTTCTCCATCTAACTCTATCCGGAGGCAGAAAAATTTGCCAAATCAGCAGGAAAATTGCGAAAAAAAAATCAAGTAAATGAAAGGAAAACCAAACAATGTAACATACAAAGTGCGGCACTTGCATTCTAGAGGCAATTTGATTTCAATTTCGGAGCAATCGTATCTGTATCGCTCAGATACAGTTGCATGTTTGGCCAACTGCCGCCTGGTGCCTGCAATTGCCAGCAAATTGTTTTGCCATCTGTGTTGTATTTCCTTTACGTTTTCTTCTTGTGGACTGTGTGTTTATTTGGCTTTTTATTCGCATCTGATCTCTGAACTCCGCTCGCTTCATTAGCCCCAAGACAAGATTGGAAACCCAAGCCCCAATGTCAGACAGTCAAATTTCTTCATTAATATTAGCGACTATAAGCGCGGTGGGTTATTTAATCAATCCCTCGACCCTCGGCACACGCTCACTTTTCTGCCTGACCCATTTCGCGCTCCTCCAGCAACAACGGCAACGGCGAAAACTTATTTTATTTGCATTAAAAATGAGTTACATGTTAAAAATTTAAATTCGTACACACCCACCAGAAGTCGGAGAGCGAGAGCCGCGGGACACGCCCCACAGACCAGCCCCGCAAGAACTTACAGCAGAAAAGTCTGCCCGAGAATATTCCGGGTCTGAAATTAAAATTGCATACATGGATAACACAGTTTGGATTTATAAATCGAGTTTGTTTCAAGGCGTGACGGAATGTTCGATTCGATACGCCAAAGTGAAGAAGCCAAGTGAAAATAAAATAACTTGCACGAATAATTTGCCTACATTATTTAGCTTAGTAACTGAAGAGGAGGTCCTGATGAGTTTATACAAATCATCAGCATTTTATGAAGCGGATTCCACTAGAAGCAGATATTATGGATATATTGAAACTCAGCGTAGAGTATTTAATATTCATCATTCTACCTTCGGTGCTTGTACCTCGGCTTTGATCTTTCAACAGTGGTCTAAAAGCAAAACAAATTGACGCATGCGTAGGCCCATTTTTCATTGTTGTTAAGGTTTTGAGGCTAATGTCGTCGTTTGTATGGGGCGAGAGTTCCCGCCGACTCTCCGGTATGGCGGCTACCGAGTCTGAGTCTGGTGGCCAAGGCAGCTGGACCGCCGGCGCGCAGCAACGCTCCACACCCGGGTTTTAACAAAATGCGGATGCCATGCACAACCCCCCTCTAAATTGCCGGTGGCTCTGCTGCACATGTGCAGAACACATGCAGCATAAAAGCAAAACTAAACTTTATTTTCGTGCGCATCGCTGGCCATGCAACAGAAGCCAACGCACATCAATTGTTTGGGCCCATGGTTTTGGTGCCGGAGTGCTGTGGTCTCTAAATTGGCTGCGGGGTCCGTTGAATGAATTAATTGTTGCCAGCCATTCTGATGAATTGGCTCGGTTCTGGTGGTATAACTACTCTGGATGTATTCAAATTTTCTACATTTTCTAGGCACTTCAAAAGTTATATTATTATAATGGAACCAGGTTCGATATTAGCTATAGTTTATAGCTTACATTTACTGATTATATCAAGTAATGTAGTCTTTTAGCGGGTAAGTAGCTACATATATGATTTCGATTTCGAACTAAAGTTCGGACTGAGATAAAAACTTTAATTAGGCATAGAGTTCAGTAAATTGCATTCAAATTAACTTGCTTTTAACACAAATGAGTGTTTAATTTCAATGATTCATTTACCGATATATATGATATTCTGTATAGAACTACTCGATATTTATTAAAAAGCTCAACTTTCGCTGAATTGTTCGAAAATGTGCAATAGATGCCAGTCGACATGATGATAACTCGGCCATACGCGGTAGGTTTACTCCTGGTGGCTCTCTTCGCCCTACAACCGGAATTCATTGTAAGTGATGTATTTTTAATCTAACACAGCTGAAGTATATACAATTTTTTATAGAGTCCTTCCAGGTTAAAGTTCACTAATTTTGTGTGCGATTCTGTTGACGAGTCCCTGATGTTGGTGCACACGTGTCGCCTGAAGGCAGTTCGGAGGGACAAAACTACACTGAATTTCAATGGGACCCTACGGAAATCGGTCAACAAATGTCGAGTTCACGCCCAAATTTTCAAGAGGGCCAATGGCTTTAAGCCGTGGCTTTACAACATTACCATCGAGGCTTGTAGATTCCTGCGAAAACCCTATGAGCCGCCCGTAATAATAGTATTTAATCTATTTAAACCATTTTCGAGCTTTAATACTACCTGTCCCGTGGTGGTAAGTTTTGCACAATCTTTTAGTCACATACAAGTTATTAACAATTGTTTTCATCAGGGTTCAGTGTACGTAATGGGATTGCATATCTTGCCAGAGCAAATTCCAGTGCCGCTGCCCTCTGGCGAATACTTAATAACGATAAAGTGGTACGTTAAGAACGTAATCTTTATTTCGACTGCCATCTATTTTTCATTCGAAGAAAATTTAATGAAATAATAAATACTAATGGATTTAGGAATACAGAAATAGACTTTTATTTAGTGTTTTAATACGCTGAAAATGAATAACGTGCGAGTGCACGGTCAGATTTTCCAGAGGGCCAATGGATACAAGACGGTAGCTCTACAACGTTAGCTTTAATTGCTGACGAACCCTACGAAGCTGTGCTTATACTGGTTTATAATATTTACAACCAGTTTTCAAGCTTTAATACGTCATGTTCCTCCGACGTTAGATATTCCGACTATTCAGATACCATTTAAATAATTAAATCATTTAATTACAGGGTTCGGTCGACGTGATGGCGTTCCACCTCATAGGGGCACAGATCCCAGTACCCAGTTCCTTCTGGCGAATGCCTAGTCCGATAGGACTAGTGGACTTGTGCTAATAATTTTCCCCTGGCTTGTCCTACTTATGAATAATTTATTAATATTTTTTAATTTCCAAATTATATTACCTTTACTCAAAATGGTTCGTAAAATGGAAAATCTTTATTTATTCTTCTATAACAAGTAATCTCCTCCCGATAAAATACCAGTCCCTTTCCGGTATAACCATCAGCGCCTTCTTCGATTTAGCTTTTATCTCCTCAATCGACTTCCAACGCTTTCCCCGGACTGGTCTCTTGAATTTTGGGAATAGTCAGAAGTCTCACGGAGCCGAATCGGGCGAATACGGTGGTTGCGAAACGATATGCTTCGAATTTTTAGCGAAATAGTTAAGACGAAGGAGTGCAGTGATTAAGCGCTTTTGATACCAAACGATTTTTGACATTTCGTCGGCCGAAATGGTCTTTTAAAATGGGTTTCCTTCTGATATTCCAATAATATCACTAATTCCTTCACTTCATTGACGTGTTGGTCAACGTGGTTGACGTTGACATTTTTCTGCGACATGGTTGAATCACCTCACGCCTTCCGCAACATCCTAATTCCGCAATCAAAATTTGATGGCAGACCTCTGCTCAAATAATTAAATCGTTGTTAAAATCAGAAAATTCACTCGATCGTTTGGTAAACACAAATGTGAATATATTACTGATAATGACATTGACATTCAAATGTCATTAACAGTCCTGCCAACTCAAGGAAAAAGAGTTGCTGGAAATGTTAGGCCGCGAAGTTAAAATTTAAAATGCCCTTATTTTTTTCCCACAGTAGTAATAAAAATATAAAATACATTACAAAATATTAGAAACACACATATATTATACATATTACATTTTAAATGAACTTTAAAATCGAATTATACTTTTATGTAAAAAAGCAATCAACCGTTAAATATCTTAGCAATTAAAAAGATCCAGTTGATAATATTTTAAACTTTTAGCGAATTACTTCATACTTCATTTTAGTCAATATTTAAGTACCACACAATGCAGTTCATTTTTATCGTGTGTGCCCTTCTAGGAGTTTTCCTAACAAATTATACTGTAATTATTTGTATTCAACTTATTTTGAGCTCGCATTGTTCATTATTTAATTATAGGGTGGGGTTGTCTTCAAATTTACAAACTTTGAATGCCTGAGCTACAACGAATCCTGGTTTCAGTTTCAAAACTGTCGACTGAAGGCCGTAAGTCGCGACAGGGTAATCCTAAATATGAATGGAACAATTATCCACGCAGCCCATAAAATACAAGTTCAAATGAAGTTATTAAAGAAAGCGAATGGATTTAAGCCTTGGCTCGTCGATGAAAAAATTGATGTCTGCCGTTATATGCAAACGAAATATAACCCAATAGCTAAAATAATCTTCAATCTGTTTCAAGAATTTTCCAATATTAACCATACGTGTCCTTATGTGGTAAGTTGTTACAAATTATCTTGGCATTCAATTTGCAATAATTAAATATATTTACAGGGCCTACAGGTTATTAAGGGCTTTTATCTCAAGCCCGAATTGCTGCTTCTGCCGTTTCCTACTGGTGATTATAAGTTAATGCTCAAGTGGTTCTTCGACCAGAAACATCAATTTGATACCAATGTCACTTTTGTATATGTTGAGAACTTGATAAACTCGTAATACCGATATGCCACTATTATTCAAAGAGAATTGGTAGGTGTCCTGACTTGCCCTACTTATGAATTAATTATTATTATGTTATTTCCAAAATATAGTCTACTCCAAATATGATTACAGTCATATTCTTTATCATTCTTCTTTATCTTTTTATTATAATGTAATATATATTCTCTGAATGTTATAAGGAGGATTGTAATTCTCCCGCCTGGAGATACTAAGGGTATCTACCCTTGGATAACCTGAATATAAAACAGCACAAACGCCTTTGGTGATTACGTATCAGCTAATAAAGTTTTATCTAAATTACATTCAGTTATCTTTAAAAGTTATATATTAAAAATATTATATTCACATATCTAGTATATTATAAATATTATATTTAAAATTAACTTTAAAATCAAATTATATTTTTCAGCAATAAAATCAGTCAGGCATAAAATAACTTGGCAATTAAAAAGACTATTTTATACTTATATTAATAGTATTTATATCTACACCATTTTAAGCAAATATTAAAAGCCCGAATTGCTGAATCTCCCGTTTCCTACTGGTGAATATATGTATGTTAGCGCTAAAGTGGTTCTTCGACCAGAAACCGCAAGTTGATACCAATGTCACTTTTGTGTTTGTTGAGGACTTGATAACTCATAATGTATTTTAATCATTAATAGCAATGACAATGACGTAATTGTTGTTTTTACAAAACATATAATATAAATGTATATTGGGAGATGATTTGGGAATCGATGGTTGCGATTTACAAAATATTTATATATAAAACACAGCAATTCCCACGACTTTACAAGCTTATCGAATAGTCGTTCGATAAGGCACCTTCAAAAGATGTATAACTATGGAAATGAAAGCACAAGCATGGCTAGGGCTAGATCGACTAGCCTGTTGATGTTGGCTGAAGAATAATATGTACATATATAGTGCTTTATAGGAAGATAATCTTCCAACTAAAATTGGTAGCAAGCACTTAAAGCCACGTGCAATAATTTCATTTGGGGAACCATTTTATAGGAATTATTTACAGTAATCGTTTTAATCGATAAACGATTTAAAAGTCATGCTTGAGTTCATAAATATGTCTCCATTATTTTACTCAGTGAGCAAAGACAAATGATTCCCAATTTATCGTTCATACGATGCGGTTCGAATTTATTATATGTGTTGCCCTAGGCGCCTTGCTATCGAATAAATTGAACGTAAGTTTGAAAATTCTGAAACGGAAAAAATAAATCAATTTGAAAATTTAGGAAGCGGTAGTTTTCAAGTTTACGAACTTTGCCTGCGAAAGCTATAACGAATCCTGGTTTGTCTTCCACAACTGTCGCCTGAAGGCCGTTGGGCGAAACAAGGTCTTTCTTAACATGAACGGGACCATACTGCAGCCGGCTCGCCATATTATAATGCATTATCAGGTTTTCAAAAAAGAAAGTGGTTACAAGCCATGGTTACTGGATAGTCCACTGGATGTATGTCGCTTCCTGCGCAAGAAGTACGATAAATTTGGAACCATCATCTATAACCTTTTTAGAGACTTTTCCAACATAAACCACACATGCCCCTACATGGTAGGTTTTAATATTAAATCCTTTCATATAAACTTATATACTAAATCTTTTTCCTCAAACAGGGGATACAGATATTAAAAGATTTTTACCTAAGACCTGAACTTCTGCTTCTTCCCTTTCCAACTGGCGACTATCTGCTCTCTCTGCGTTGGTATTTCGACCGAAAGTTGCAATTTGATACAAACGTAAGTTTCGTATTTGTGGAGGATCTTGTCAAACGCAACCCCTAATGAGTCTTGAGATAGTTTGATAGAAAGACAAAAATATAACATTTAATTTTAGTTTAAATTATGTTGTGCGCATTTAAGTAATTTATACAATAAAAGAATATATGTAGTTTAATGTCTTGATAAAATAGTATTTGGTCTCTTTTAGGATTTTTGATATGTAACATTAAAGTTTATTTACAGAAAAGGCATATTAATACGGGATTTTATCTCAACACAGAATTATTGCAGTGGGAACACGTACAAAATTACTAACATTCTTTGATTAAATGTAAAAAGTGCCTTATCATCACAGTTGGCTTTCTAAAATCAACCTTCATTTTCTCGGTCCGAAAAAGCCAAATCAGCTACTCAGGGTCCAGTTAATGTTAATTCATACATTGACGCGGGAGAAACCCCAATTTTTTAGCCTCTTCTAATGAAGAGGCCTAAGCGGCTACAAACCGTGACATTTTTAACATTTAATTTTAAATATGCTATATTATTCCGAAGATTGCGGAAAAGGAAAATATTAAATTGAAAAAAATCGTAACAAATAAATATTAATTATCAATGACTAAAATGTAAAAGACATAAATATATAATTTAAAATGACCTTAATTGTTAGTTTCTTAAAGTATGCAAAAATGTATTTAGCCTGAGCCTTAAATTATTCCTTAATAATAAAATGCTTTAAATACAACAACATTAATATAATTCAAAAATGACTTAGTCAATCGTAACTATGATAATATGCGACTGAAATTACTCTTAATGATCATTATTTTTAAATAAAATTTAAATCATCGGAAGCCTGTCGATTATTACTTTTTTAGGGAAATTTTGTAATTACATATTTAACATTGAATGAGTTTTAGATAAGGCACGAAGTAATTACTAGAATTATTAAACAAAAATATTTAAAATGCCATTAATAAGAGGCGGCCAACTGTAAACCAAAAAACCTAAGTTTGTTTAAATTTATATCTACTTTGACCAGTCTGCCATTCTGAGCTGTCGTTGACAGGAAAAATTAAGGTATTTGATATATTGAAACGTGCATATACTCGTATAATGACATGGTGAAATGTTAAGATTTAATTGCCTCATTGGATTGTTCTACTCCGCTTACTGTAAAAGTTGGTCATACCTTTGTGACCGGAAAAGAATATCACCAGTTATCGTTATCGTACAACAAATCGATTTATACCCTTCTTAACTATGATATGTTAAGCAGCTAATGTGCTGTAAAGGGCAGCTGCTTTTTTTTCGTCAGTTGGCTCTCTGTTGTTGCTGTTATTTTTCGAGCCGGAAAATATTTGGTAGGCAGTCTGGGTCCCTGTATAGCCTCTCACATTTACACGACAGTAAACCCAATTTTCTTAGAGGGCACTTTATCTGATCGCGAAATTATGATAATGATGGTTGAACCCTAAGTAAAATAAAGTAAAAGAAACTACAGAAATACATAAATCGAGTGAAGCACCTTTCTTCTTGTATATTTACATATATCAGTGTTTATGGAAAAAATAAACGAAGTAAAGCGATAAAAAATTTAATTAATTACCGTGTTATATATCGTGTTCAATAGTATAAAACCTGAAAAAACTTTTTTACTGCAGCCTTTTTCTATTCTGCACTTTCATCTGTAACAAAGCAATGAACTATGATTTAAGTTTTTTCTATTTTAGTTATTTATACTCCAAGCGCATTGGATATTCGGGACTTAATCATTAATATAATCATTCAATTTTAATTCACAAATAATTACACTTTGAAAATATGAAAATTACAAAGCTAATTATGATTTCAGATTATTTTACGTGTGTGATGAGAGTCATTCGTCAACATTCGTTGGTAACATGTGTTCAAGACTAGGAACAGTATTTCTTTGTGCAATAATTTGTATCCTTAGGTTTGGGTTAAATGTAAGTATTACTGAATGAAAATAACATCCAACAACTAATAAGTGGACTTAAAATTTTACAGGATGCTGTCGTCTTCAAGTTTACAAACTTTGTCTGCAAAAGCCACAACCAATCGTGGTTTGTGTTCCATAATTGTCGTCTAAAAGCAGTCAGCCGGGAAAGAATTCTACTCAATGTGAATGGGACAATTCTTCATCCGGCCAATGCGATTACAGTTCATGCCAAGATCTTTCAAAGGGCAAGTGGCTTTAAGCCTTGGCTTTTCGATACAACTATTGATGGCTGTCGATATATGCGGAAGAGCTACAATCCATTCCTAAAAATAGTCTTTAGTCTTTTTCAAGACTTCTCCAACATAAATCACACATGTCCCTTCATGGTAAGCATTTTTTTGAGTTATTAACTATTTACCCCACGAAATATTTACATTTACAGGGTCTACAGGAAGTCAAGGATTTTTATTTAAGACCTGAACTATTGCGTTTGCCCTTTCCATCTGGCGAGTATATGTTATCTCTGCAGTGGTTCTTCGAAATGAAGCCTCAGTTCGACACGAATGTTACTTTTTCCTATATGGAAGATCTTCTTAAAAGGAATTAACATTTAAAATCTGCCTATAGCAATGATTTTTGTGTTTGTGATTAAAAAATTGGTAAAATAAGCATACCTAGTACGCATAGATTTGAAACCTTTATTGTATATTTCCACAATGCTTCTATTCTATATTATTACATATATTTTTACTTATATTCCTTTTAAATCAAATGTAGTATATAAAATAGTTCAAAACTCCTGAGCGCTCGTTTGTTATTACTTTCAGATTTTAGTGTACCAAATAAAACAAATATAGCCAGCTATTTTTTGTATATTTTTCATAACGGATGTTGTTAGTATTTTTTTAAATGTTTTTACACCGTTACTGCTCTTGCAACATATTTATTGGCGGAAGTCGTTGACCACTTTTTTCGACAAAACCAAAGAAAAAAAAAACACTAAAAGAAGTGAAGTAATAATGTTGCAATAAAGTAATAGCTATGATGATCGAGGGTAGTTCCAATTAAAAAGTGACTACATAACAGCAGTACTAGCAAATTTACATTATAGTCAATATTCATTATTAATTGTAACTTACCAATTTCTAGGCTAGTTATTGTCACGGGTTTTAATAAGATCTGAAAGAGAGCAAAATAATCATTATTAAGTTAGAAACATTGTAAAGTACGAGTACGTCTGACCACTTATATTGTTAAGAATTTTCAACGACTGCTTCTAAAAACCAGACCTCGTAGTCCGCCCAAGGGGGCTTTAATGAAATGGCCATTGACAGTTATGTATATACTAACATAAACAACCACACAAAAACCACAAACAAAAGATAAACAAAACTTAACTGCTCGCCCCAAAAGAATACAGCCGACTTACGAGGCAAGCTACCAATTTTAGGCATATGAAATCGACATGGAAGAAGAGGCTAGAAGCGAGGATGGTAAACAGAACAAGAATCTACCAAGCGACCAGTTACAGATTCAGATTTAGATACAGATACATTTGAGTGATCTCTTTGGTATCTAACGTAAGCGTAAGCGAGAATTCTCGAGGTCAGCCACTTTTGTTATGAGACACCGCACTGCCAGCCACTTGTACACGAAGAAAAATAAGTAGTAAGCACCCTCTGCTTTCCCTTCGATTCCTGGTTCTAACTTATCCCAGAGTTGGAACACAAATACACTTTTTGATTATATTACTAAAAAATTGTAATTGTATATTGATGCGACCCAGAAATAAACCGACTTTCTCAGGCCTGCAGCTAATTGTTTTGGAATCTTTCTCTCTGTGTAGACTGAACACGTTCACATACATATAACATATCTGTGTACTCTCTATTCTCGGCCACTCTTGACCAACATATACTCTCATCTAAGAGCCGGCTCTGTCCGGTTCTTGCTTTTTGCTGCTGCTGCTGGTGCTGGCGTTGCAATTGTAACTTTGTTGTTGTTGGTGTGGCTGCCGCTGTGTGGTTTTTACTTAATTTACTTTACTGTTATGTTTTTGCTTTCCGCTTGTTAGGCAAGCCAAGCAACAGCAATCCAACAGTCCAAGCAACCCAAGCAATCCAAGACGGGCGGCGGTGCATTCGCTTCACAGAAGCGACGCGGCGAGCGAGTGTGAGTGTCAGATACTTTTCGGCTGGTTCTGTCGTCATACACTTGACATTTCTCGGGTGTGCATTGGCGTGGCGTGGGCCCAGCACCGTTTCATAACCAATCCATTAATTTTAAGAAACTCAAATATATAAATAAAGACAGAGGCATACCGAAATGCCAAAGGTTAATGCCAAGCCGATTGGTACAAAGCCAAATCTGTCCAGTTCTCCACGTATTTCGTGGCATTACTACATACACCATTTTTTCATATGGTCAAAATGATGTAATTTGTTCGGTTCCACGATTATGCAATCACACTTATGACGCGGTTCGCTTTGGCCATTATCAACGCCATAAACAATTAGTACAAGCTCAAATCAATACCGATTTCTGTTCACCTTTATTCGGGTGTCGGTTTTATGGCTCTGATTTTTATTGGCAAATTTCAGATAGAAGTTATAACGATGCGCTATAAAACAAAGAAGACTCTTTGTGTCCCATTGACACAGTTTGCAGTTTATGAAGCTTTATAGCTCTCCTATGTAGTTCCCTATTCCATATATGCGGCTGCGATTGGGCCCGTTTCAGGCTGACCTCCGGATAGAGGCCTCGGCGAAGGCGAGTGCCGGTAACCCAAATACGCCTAAGCCTTTGAAATGGTCAATAAAGTTGCCGGTGATGATGTGGTAAAGGAGATACGAATTATGGATGCGACTCTATAAAACTGCAAAGTCAACACGGAAGATAAGCAGATTGCTTGGTAACTATTTCTCCCCTTTTTTCCGGAGACAAAAAGGATAGTAGAAACTAAAAAAGAACAGAACTAAACAAGAAAAGAAGCGAACGCAGTGATTTATTCGTATTAAAAAGGTATTAAACTAACACAAATCACAAAGTTCTTAAACATAACCCAATCGGGTATTTTTAAATCCTAAACTTCTAACCAAATTTGACAAGGTTAACACCCTCTTGAGCTCAAAAATCCTTAGAAGGCTGCCTTATTTCTGATTCACTACACCAGCTTTCCTTCGCTTAAAGTTTGACAAGCATTTACGGCACGTTATGGAGGGTAAGCCGACGCTTTCGACAACTTTAATATGCTGGCGGGAACGGAGGGATCGCTGTTTACTCTGTTGGGAAGGAAACGGGGACTGCTGAACAGGGGAACAAGTAAACTCCACTGGGGATCTGAGACAAAAGGCGTGAAGCCTAAACCGATGATAAGTGCCTATAATGTCTATGAATATCCGGCTGCAGGCAGACACCACGAGGAGACCACAGCGCAAAGTAGTAGACAAACAATGTCAGCCAAAGGATCCGCTCATATAGAGGGAGGGAGCCCGAAGAGACTAGGGGAATTGTCGGAAAAAAGCGGCCTGTGGAAGCGAAAAGGGTAAGGAACCATAATGACAACATGACATGCAAAGTTTTGTCAAAGCCCAGACAGGCAAACAATGTTCGAGTTGTTGGACGAGAACGAGGACGAGCACAAGGATGGAGAAGCGGAGGATGGTGATGGAGATGATGATGAAGATGAGGATGGAGATGGTGATGAGCCGGTCGCCCTCGCCTCGCAGACATAAGTAGCCAATGCGGCTGGATGCGGGCCTTAATCAACTCACGGAGTGGGGGCGACGGTTCCTGATTCTTTATTTGTTTACATTTTATTTTTACATTTTCTACATTTTTTGTTTAGCACGTTATATGAATAACTAATTGAGAATGTACACCACAACACGTACGAAAGACACCCGAGGAATATGACCATGCACTGAACTAAATCAATTCAGATTTTGAGCTTTTAAATTAATATATATTATCCGTTAACGGTGAGATTGAATTATTAAGTTATTTTAATTGTACGTAATATATACATATAAAGTATATTATAAAATAATAGTTTATATACTTAATATATTGATCAAATTAATTGCTGAGATCTTTTTTTCAGCATTTCTGAGATTCTCATTCAGTTCTGCTGAGCTTCGCCCGGTGCACGGCATCCATTAGATACATGTGTGCGATGAGAGTATCTTGCACCGGGTGCCACGGGAGTACGGCCAGTTGAGGGCGGGCGTTCGTTTCAGAGCCGACAAGCCATGACTGGGCATAACAAGCAGCGAGAGCCAACAAGCAACTACACTTCGAGGTCCCGGCTCCACGAAGAAGTGGAGTAGGACAGCAGCAGCAGCTGCAGAGGCATCGGGCCAGTTCAGTTCGATCTTCGGCCTAAACTGGTAGCACATTTCCTTCTTTCTTTATCGCTTTTTTCCCCAGATTTGTATTTTTTTTTTTTTTTTGTTTTTTTTTTTTTTGCCAGTTCAGGGCTGAGTCATCCTCAAGTCGGCAGTCGGCTGCCTGTGTTTTGCATTAGGCCAAGTTCGATGACTAAGCAGACTTGATTTCTGGTTCTCCCTTCTCGGCGGCGACCGGCATAACTTCAATGTGACCGCATCTTGAGCTTGATTGCCGGCCTGCCCGCCTGCCAGCCAGCCGGAGCAGATGGTGTCATGTCCATGTGGTCATGGTTATCCGAAAGTGTGCCTGTGTGCGGCGTACTTGAACTTGCGCCGAGGTACAGCAAAGCTCTCGGGTCAATGAATTTAAAGTTGAGTTTAGCCGGGGTACCATAGGAATTTCAAGGGATAAGCCTTTGGCTTCCCTCAAAATGTGTAGAGATTTTGTTCTGTAAGCTGTTTCAGTTTGAATCTTCCTTATGCTAGATAGCCTTATATGCTATTATAATCTATCAAGTATTTCAGGTATTACATAGATTACTAAAAATAGAATAAACGAAGACAGTACAGATTTGGGGCCAGTGGGCATTAAGTTTGATGGGACTTCTTTAGCACAAATGTAGCCAGACGTTTTAAGAGAAATTCCAAGTCGAAACCCACGGCTTGTGGAACACATTAGGTTCAGGCTGAACTGAAGCATAGCTTACTGCAATGGTTGGCATTCTATAATTGCCTCAAAGTTCATTTTTCAATACCCTAGCTGAACGAACCCAATTAAAACCAGAACAAGTCAAGTAACAAGCACTGCAACCTGCTCCTCTTTCGAATGCGACATAAAAACTATTTTTATTGCAGTTGCACATTAAATAAGGCCGTTAAAATGAAATGCATTAGTTAAAGGTGAAAACAAAAATAGAGCGAGACAGAAAGCAGTATATATGTTTGCATATATGCGAGAAAAACGAAGAATTTTTTGTTATTTGGTTTATTTATATATTCTTCTTGTTCAAAGCCAATGCTTGCGAAACCGTGACACATGGCGAAGGCCAGGCGATGATTAAATGCAGATGAAGAAGTATAGTTTGTATAATGTACGAGAATTAAACAGAATTAAAACATGACAGGCCGATGGGAATTAGCACAAACAGTACAAAATGCATCAGAAATAATACGTATTAAAGATTTCCATTTAAATAAAAAAAAAACACCTATGAAGCTACGCTAGTAACTGGAAGTTAAGCCGTAACCATAGGTGCTAAGCTGCCGTAATTAAAACAGAAAAAATTGAATGAAAACGGTTAATTTTGTAAATAGGAAAGTGCAAGACAAGCTATTAATAAGAATCAGTAGTCGAGGCTGCATCCCGTTGCATGCATCCCAGTTTGAGAGTCACTGCCCAGTGCTAACTACTGATTAGCTTAATTTCGAGTGATTTCCCCTGTGGATCGACGGATCGGAGTTGCCATATGGCCTATAATTTATGCTCGTTTGCTCAATTTGCCCGGCCACTTCCCCCAGTTCCAGTTTTTTTCAATTGCAATCGATACTTAGTTTCCATTTCATTCGCATTCAAAGTTCAGCGTCTCCCTCTGTGCACAGATACAGATATATACATATACAGATACAGATACAGATACGTGCGCAGTGAACACAGAGATACACACTATTACAAACGAAATTCAATGAGTAGAATCAGCACAATGATCGTGCAAAATTAATTTCCCTTTAAACTACTTTTGTGTGCTGTTGTTGATCTCTAATTCTGGTTTTTGTGTTTATTCCCCGTTTTTTGTTTTGTATTTCTTTTTGTATTTCTCAACTGAAGTGGAACAGTTTTGTTTCGCTTTTGCGTTTAGTGGGCCGATCGATATTTGCCGGTTTACGGCTTGACTTTTCACTTGCGATCGAAACCGATAAGGATTGATTTATTACACAAATCATTTTTGTGCTCCGGTGAATGTAAGTAAAGCTGGCATTCCAATAAAGGTAGCAAAAAGTTGTATTTGGCTAGAATGTCAAATGGGAAAACTGCATTGGCTCTTGACAAAGCTTAATCTATAACGTATTTGCATCTTAAAAACTATTTCCAAGACTTGCACAGCTAACTGACCTAAAAACTTAATAAATGGTAGTAAGGCTAGTAACAGGAAGATTCCTATTAAGATATAAAATATATGTAGTATATGTAAATATCCAACAATATGTACAACATTTAATAGGAAACTCTGTTTAGCATCTTCCCACTGCATTCTCTCCCGCTCTGTCCCATTCAATCTGACAATTACATCTGGTAACTGCAACTTAAAGGCTTCATCCCGTCCCCCCACGAGTGTCATGCAAAATACTTGACTCCCATACCTTGAGAGACCCAGCGAAGCATGCAAGTTTAGTTCGAGCCCCTTTCGTCCTCCGTTCACACGCACTACACCCCGAAAAGGCGAGACTGTGCAACAATCGCGGGTCCATGTGAACAATCAAGTTACACAGATTGTATTGTATCTCAGACTTAATCTTTACTTGTTGCCAACCTGCCTGTGTCTGAGGTTACAGTGGGGTTTATGCTACTACTATGTTCTTACATAATTCATTCTAATACTTCTAATATTTGCGCTTTAGAAACAAAAACGTACTTAGTTATAATAGATCAGATATTGGATTTTTTAGTATAAGTAATTTTGCTAAAATTCCCCGTGGTAAAAGTTCGCTGTGTATAGTTTTTAATTTTCTAACCAATTTTTTCCTATTTGTTGTTTGCTGCGGTCGCGTAATCAGGGTGTAACAATTACGCGTTTTGAATTGCGGGCTACATAAGCTCAACGAAAGCCCGGGACGGAGGAGACTTATGGATACAAAACTTCAGAGATACAAAAACATAGAGATACAGAGATACAAAGATACGAATGCAATGTTGGCACCAAGCTGCCTTAGAGGCTCTGCCGCGCCCTCTCACGTCTTACGTGTTAGCCGTGCTTTTCTGTTCTCAGCGAATATGCGAAATAATTTTCGAACGCTGGAATCGTTTACACACAGAGAAAAAAAATTTATAGCTGTTTAAATGTAAATTTTAATATTAATAAAACTGATAATATACCAGATTCTCGGTTCAGAGCCTTGCAATGTGTATCACAACATGTTTTCAAATGCAAAAGATAAAATTTTGTAAAAATAAGAATCAGAAAAATAAGAAAACACCAAATAGATAATGTGTAATCCGGGCATATAGTCGAGGAACGATTTACACATATGAAATCGAACTGACTAGACCTCGAGTTCCCTTTGAACTCTTCCCAATAAGAAATACTAAGTCGCTAGACATAACGTGATAATCATTATCTAATCTAATCTATTTTTCTCGGTGCAGACTCAAGACTGGCAGTATCTTAATGCCTATTCCTCGATGCATTATGGCTGGCATTTGTGTTAGATTCTTACTTAATTTCAGTTTTGTGGTTACGCTTTGCATTTGATTGCCGGGCTTCATGGTTAATTAAACGTCGGCTTGGCAGGCAGCGCCATCAGTTGGCCGTCAATTCGTAATGATTTCACGTCGGCTATGTGCTGCAAGGTTTGTAATTTTATGCCAAAAAGCATTATCAAAGCAAACCAAAACCAAATAAAACAGCTTGGCCGAAAATTGAATTTATTTTAGAATGTACCATTCATATGGACAAATAATAAATACTGTTCAATTTGGGTGTGCCATTTAACGGCCACCAACAAAATTATTGCCCAGCCCAGAAGAGTTTGTAAGGAATGTGTGTTTAATGTGTGTACTTACGGGCAAATTGCTCAAATGGCATTTTCCAAATTGATAAACAATTGAGTCGATTTGCCGTAAAAGGCCGACTGTGAATGTAGTTATCGTGGGCCTTTTCAGTTAACTTATTGAAGTACTTTTGTATGCGAGAGAGGGGAATGTCCTTGAAGATTAAACTTGTTTATTAAACCATATTAATGCACAGGTTTCTAATGCAGAAGAAAGGATCACAAGGCTGTTAAGGCTCACTTCGTTTAAAATCTTTTGTAATATATTAATTAGCTAAATCAGAGCGCCTTCTTTAAAATGGAACATGAACCTAATAGATATGTGTCAAAGGAGAGCAGGCACACACAGCAATTCCTAACACTACTATTACAACCAGTGTAACTACTCTTACAATTGATCACAGCCCACCAAATCCAATCGTGCAAAAACTCCACAACCAAGGGGAAAAAAACCATATTTCATTGGGAGACTAACCTTGGAGGCAACCCCAAATCGTTCTTTAAGACAATCCCACACTGCAGCGAGATCAAAGCGATCGGGGACCAGAGATGACAACGAATAAGGCAATCATTCATTTAGCTGCCTGCCAAAGTCATTGCTAGACACCGCAGATACATATCTCCCAGCTCATACGGATGCTAACGAATCGAAAATGCGAAATGCAAAATCCGAAATACAAAGACAAAGACTCGAGGCGCCAAAAACAAAAAAAAAACATCAAGAAAAATAATGCTAGGCGAGAAATTACAAAAAGCTAACGGAAGAAAAGCTGGCAGCAAAGTGTTATAAATGAAGGAAATCAAAATACGAAAACTGAAAAAACGCCTACACGATCACCAGGGCATTGCGACTGCAAATGCAGATGCAGATGCAAACGTATCTACACAGTGGAAAAATGTTAAAATATACAATTAGGATATTAAGCCACGAAAAGCATTTAAAACATAAAAGGTAGCCGAAGATTGCATACCTTTTCAGTTTGTAATTTAAACCAACTTTTCTTTTACAAATGTAAAACAAAAGTCGAACGATTTCAATAACATTAACAGACACATTAAAACAAATGCAAATATTAAAACAAATATCGATGCCAAACAACAATTAGGGTTTGCACAAAAAACCAGAGGGTGTGCCAATAGTTATAGTAGATAGTCTTTCTAAACTAAAAACAGTAATCTTAATTAACTTAGTACGCACGCAAGCAAAAATTCAGAGAGAACACCAGTGGTTCATTTTCACGTAAACTTTACATATACTTTCTCCAATCGTGCCTATCAACCCTAACAAGCACGTGCTTGGTGCCGAAAGGGACACTAAAAAAAATAACATATTTTAAGACGCTAACAAATACAAATATATTATGATATATGGGTTTATATAATATGTAGTAATTTTATGACAGCACGGAAAGTGCTTAGCCAACAAGATATAACGGCTCGGAACGAAAATCTTTACCTGAGTGTGAGAAAAGAATACAAATATACGTGTTCGGCTACAAAAATGGAAAGCTTTCTCTTAGATAGTCGTACCGCAGATATGATCCCGCAATGGTAGAATTTAAATGAATGCTGAAGCTAGATTCTTTAGAATTTGTCTTTATTGACAATAATAGTTATGAAATGAAGGGAATGAAATTATAGAATTTAAAATGTAATAAATGTATTAAATTAATTCAAGCTAGAAGGAGTGAAATTAAAGCTGTATTCATTCTTCACAGTGTAGGCACATTGATGAAAATATTTCATGAGCAGTAACAGGAGTTGGGTTGGGAAATGGCAGCCCGGCAGCCAGGCATAGATCATTTTCCGAGTTATTTTTAAAAGAAAGCACAGAGAGCTGCCGCAGGCGGAAAGGTGCAGGCAACCCCCACACACTGAGTCAGTTTGTTTCTGTCCAGGGCCATTGTATCTTGTGGATGCGTTTAGAATCTATCTATCGCAGCGCGCCTGTTCCGCCCAGGTCTCTATATTTTAGCCCCTTATAGGAATAGGCCTCCCTCTCTCTGTATGGGCTGGCTGTCATTTTGATTTCGCCCGACATGTGCACTGACTTTCATCTGGTTGCAGTTCGTGTGCCTTGTATCTTGTATCTGTAGCTGGTATCTTTCGCTGCCTATATGGAGTGCGTAGCTGTACACATGTAACTATAACGCTTTGTTGAAAGGCAGACAAGTCTCGAGCTGAACTGAGCTGAACCGAACCGAACCGAACCGAGTAGAGGTGAGGTGAGGTGAGAAAAGTTGAGTTGTGTCGGCGACTCAACTCGGCTTGCATGTCAAATTAATTTCATTCAATTTAAATGCAATTTGACGCTGTTTCACTCGGTGCACTCACTCAGCTGCCTCTGTGATCTATAAGTATCTGTATCTGGCAGGTATGCATATGCGGCCTGTATAGTATCGTATCTGTATCTCATAGCCGCTGATTCAACGTTAATGATGCAATGCGCCGTGTGAGACGGCAAACTGTGCGTTTTATTTTGATGCCTTTTGATTAACGACCCTTGGCTAACATTTTCGCGCGATTGAGTGGATGTCGGGGACTTTGTTTGTTTTCTATATTTGGCCAGCTTACCTGTTGAAATGTCTTGACTGAGTGGGAGATTGGTCGAAGTGTTGTTCGTTGGGATCTGCAAATAGAAGGAATGAAGGAATTAATTGTAGGTTTTTCGTCACTACTGAGTCACAAGTATGGATACAATCGATCAAAGCTGAAAGTTTAAACTTTTAATACTGAAATAAGTATAGTTAAAAGGTTTAATCTAGTTTATATTATATAATAATGAATGGCTAATAATATTTCTGAAAGATTCACATAAGACAGACAGAAAAATCAGTACCTAACAAACAAATAACTACGCTCCTCGAGCATCTTATCAAAATAAGGCTAAAAAAGTAATTAATAGATATTGAATCTTATTTTAAATATGTAAATAACAATTTAATGTAATAAAATAAAATTCTTGCAGTGCACAAGGAACAAATGATAAAGACCATTAATACTTTAATAATATTCAATAATCATAGCCAGCAGCAATCGATTTTGGAATTAACAATTAATCAAAATAGGCAGCCAAAGCCGCCACCAATTTCAACCTAAAGCGCCCATAAAGCCTCAGCTTCTCACAGGGTCGGGGTAGGTGGTAGGAACATGTTAACGCCTCTCCCCATGGGGCCAATGGTCATCAGAAGTTCTCTAAGAGCTGACCCATAAAACGTTTCCCGCTAAAGACACTCAATAATCATTTAGTGGCAATAAAACTGCCCAAAGACACAGAAGCTCGCATCTTGGCTTTAATTATCAAAGACAAAAAAAGGTGTAAGCCTCTGAACATTAATGTTGATGACAAAAAAAAATGGTAGAATGTTTTGTAATGATATTTTGGTTAAATTACCTTGGGAGTCCAGCTTGCTGATTTATTAAAGAAACTTACTCAAATTAGTGCTAATGATATTCAAAAAGAGTTCCCCATCCACTAACTAGGCTAACTCAACTGTTCCACTTAGAACTGGCCACAACGGGCATTATCTTCGTATTTTGTCATTGTTCAGCTTAGAAAATACGAGAAGAAATTGTATTTTTCTTTGCCGGCAAATGACCGCTGACAAAAGCCTAGAAAAATCTTCACACTCAGCTGTGAAAACTGAATGTGAAAACTCTACGGTAATTTCTTTGGGGTTAAGATGATCTAACGCTGAGATTTGAAAGCTAGTCGCCGCTGCGATCGTGACCGCATCTCACAATACGACTAAGAGGAAGTAAGAAAGCGTCAGTCAGGTGGGGTCGACTGTGAGATACCTGGTACCCAAAGCATGGAAAGAGAAATTGATCGAAAAGCTTAAATTAAATCAAGCAAAGACAAATGTTGCTAGGGTCATGTTGAGCAACACCCATTGGTGCTGCCAACACAATTGTTGTTGTTGCAAAAGTTCAGGATACACAGAAACTTTATTCTTGTATAACTCCCATGTTTATTATCCGTTTTTACTAAAATTTACACGGCACGTCCGCACAAATGTATCGAATTCATATTTATTTACTTGATAACAAAGCAACTTAAATTTCATGGGTTGAAGTGTGCGTGGCCACTTGATCTGTCCTCATATTTGGTAGCTTTAACTCTGATAGTCTCTGAGATCTGTAGTTTCAGGCGGACAGGCAGATGGTGATCTAGAATATATATACTTTATAAAGTCGGAGATCCTTTTTTCTGCCAGTCACATTCATTATCGGGTATAATACCCTTATACCATATGGGTACCAGGTATAAGAAGAGCTGGAGTCACAGAAAAGTTTCAGTTAAAAGCCCCTGATACATCAAACACCATTTGCCTTAGCCTTATGAAACATCTGGGCTAACAGTTAAAATTTAATTGCTCCTAATACATCGAAATGCATTCACCAAATTTAACAAACGCTTTAATTGCTTATGTTTGCTCTACTTTTTCTCTTCACAAATCATCACCTAGCCAAAAAATTAAAAACTTTCATCATTTTGCATGACATAATAACAACAAAAGCACCGCCAAAATCGTACAATTTATTTCCTTTTACAGCTACGGCCAGAAAACAAAAAACAAAACGCACAGATATATTATGTCTGAGCATGAAATTTACAAAACACTCAATCAATTGTCAGCGGGAATGGATCATTAAACTCTGCAAATACATTCGCAAATTTATGCTTGACTTTTTAACAGTTTCGTATAAGGCAAAATTATGCTAATTTGTTGACTTTAATTTCAGTGTTTGTGTGACTTTGAGATTAGCATATTTTATTTTACTCTGAATATTTAATGTGTGCAGTTTATTTCCCCAGCGTTTCAGTGTCAACAAAGATTTTTCTGGCCTAAATTAAATGCAATTGTTTGCTATTTTTAAAACGATGACAATCTGACCCTGAACTGAGAAAGTTATATGGAAAATGTAGGCGACATCGGACTTTCAATTTCAAATATCCATTTAGTATACATTTATACAGCATGATTTTCGTGTTTGGCACATTTGTGTCACATTATCGGTTCTCATTTATTAATAACATGCATACGCCCCCTTGGCCCTGAACTGAAAGCTTCGCAAAATTTAAAAAGAAAAACAGACGGAGGAGAATTTATTTCATTCATTGGCCGAAAAGTAAATATAAAAACGCTCTTATTTTTGCAGCTGGCCTCGACATCGAATTTTTGGGTCTCTGTTCTCCCGCCCCGGTTCGTTTCTGTGTAAACAATTTAGCACTTATGGTTTTCCTTTTTGCGTTTAATTAATAAATTTCATTTATGTTTGCCCCGCTGGATGGATTGTTTACAGTTCAGGAACGCTGAGGCGCAGTTCTTAATACGTAGCAAAATTTTATGCCGCGTATAAGCCATTTCACACTTCCACAAACGCACACACATCCAGCCAATGATTTTGTTGTTTGGTCGGCTTGTAAATATTTCTTTTTGCCCCATATGTGAAAGGCAAATGTGAGTCAAAATGGCAACGAAAGAAATATATTTTTCTTTTCAAACATGCCATACGAAATTGTTCTTTTTTTTTCATTTGCGCTAATAACTAGGTGCTTTCAGGCCCTCCCATCAAGATGCTTTCAATGTGAGAGTGAATTTTGTAAATGACTTTGCTTCAGACTTCAGATTCGCGATCAGCGGAATACATTAACCGAAGGGTTGATAACATTTTCAACTGTACCCGAACAGTTACATTGTACATTGATAATTGTAAAATGCTCCTTGCTGTTTCTTTTGTTGTTCTTGGTAATGTTTTTAAAAGTGCAGAAAGGCAAACGTATTATTTGTAGTTAACCACTTTAATGGAAGTTTGTTTTAGGCTATGCAAACTGTTGCAGCGCGTTCGAATTTATGGTCTAATTTCGCCTAATGTTCCTGCTTATTTGGCGAGACCCAAAGGCTAACCACTTGCCATCCAGCCACTTGGCCATATAATTTACAGTTTGTCTATAATTTATGTACATGCATAATGAATTAGGGCCAGGTCTGGCGGGGATGGAGATTCTATAGCCTAATCCAAACTGATACTGAGCACAATTAGCATTTTTATATAATTTCACAAGGGAGTTCGTCTGAAACGAGTTATGCTAAGGCAGCTCTATACATTATTTTGATTGCGTAATAAAACACCAAATTCTGTAGACAATTTGGCTACCCAAAACGGCCAAAAGCTTATGTAAACTTGTCGCTGTAAAAAGCATTAGCAATTTGGCAACGCTCAGAAGCTTCTCGATGGGAATGAATCAGAGAGATCGCATGGTTCATTTATTCAGCTAAACAATCAATGAATGCGGATTGTTTTCGTTGGCAGTAAAACAGCTGCACTGTATTATGAACAAAAGTATTTGCGGTATTTTGTCATCTTCTCAGCATCTGAATGGTTTATTTAATTTTAGAAACAAAACACAATTTGCAGGAACGATTCGCCCAGCGATGACATAAGCAAGCTATTTAAATTGTGATTTTTTTCGATTAAAAAGAAATCACGATGTGGCAACACAGCACACACCGCTTTTATTTTATTTTGCCTCGTTAGTTTGTTGCTGTTGGTGTCCCTGGCACTAATAGAAGAAGACAAAAGTTTGCATGTTTCGTTATTGATGTATTTTCTGCATTATATTGCAAAATGCTAAACAATAGAGTACCGTGAAATCCGCTGATCTCGCACACAAGCATATGTACGGGCGAATAATTGGAGGCGAGCAACAATTGCAAGTTGCACTTGCAACATTCGCACGCACGCACAGCCGATTTTTTTTAGCTTTGTTCGCCGCTAATTTTCTCTTAATTACACTTTTTGCTCAGCTGTTGTTAGTTTCCTGCATTCAATTCACCAGGCATTCATTGGAATTGGCAATGTCGGTTTTCGGGAGAAGTTTGATTTTATTTTGTGGATGTTCGCGGTTTTTGCGTTTCCCGAATCCAGACATTAACTTTAACATTTTATTCGAAGACACTCTTTGAAATAAAATTGAGCAAAACTGGTCTAAAATTTAATAGTTTTTCTTTTAGCACGTTTATGCACTACGCTTAAGGGGCCCTTTCGACGCCAAGCACGTGCTTGTTAGGTGTTAGCAGACGCGAAAGCGAGAAATAAGTGAACAATGCGAGAAAATGGACGACCAACGTGCCCAATTATTTACTCGTGTACTAAATGAGTTAAGATTACATTTTTTAGTTTCGGAAGGCTATCTACATTTGAGGTTATTTCACACAAAACGTTATATAAAAGGTTCATGCATTTCATAAAATGTTCTACAGTGGCGCAACACTAAAGGTAAACGGATCTAGTAAAGGTAATACCTAGCATCGTTCGACGGATGACCAAGGAGGGTAAGTTAATTAGGAAAGGTCTACTAGAATACCTAACGTTAATTATAATACGACGCCATATTCGAATAAATAAAATGTTTATTTAAATGCCATTTATTTATTATATCATTGTTTTACTAGTTCTTCCCGTTTTTACCAAACTTACAAATGTATTTTTAACAATTCGCATCTGATATAGCCTCAGACGGATGTGTAATCACGCTGGATGTTGAGGAAGGTCAGAAATGGAAACTGATGAAGAATAAACCGCCAAGCCAGCTCCTTGCCCTGCCTAGATTTGTATGACGTTTAACAAAATTGGGTTATTTGTGCTTAAGTTGTTTGCTTTGCTGGTAGATTATAATATATAATGCTAAAATTAAATATAACTTTCATTGCACTTGAATAAAATATCACCCACACGACACGCTTGTGTCCAAGAAGCCACCTCAAGCCATATTGTACGGGTTTGATCGACTTCGTTGTGGCCCTATCAACTAATGTCCAGAAAATTCCTTTGAGTGTCACCATAATACGCCAAGTTTACTGGTCTCCTCTCCTCTGCAGACGGTTCAACAGTCGCGATAAGCCAAATGCTGCAACTTTGTTGCTACTATTGGCCGATGCGGTTGCCGGTATTATGGTTATTGTTGTTTCTGTAGCCGCAGTCATTACGGCTGGTTGTTTATTTTCTGTCATCATCGGTTTTTCGGTTGTTTTGACTGTTGTGCTACGACCATCATCATCGCCATCTCCATCTTCAGCGGAGATACTATACTACATGTATTATGCTGACGGGGGCATTGAACCCTTGCCGAAAGTGATTGTTCGGAGCGGAGATGATGGTCATGAGGAGAAAGAGGAGAGACGACGACGACGACGACGACGACTACGACGATGCCGAGGCTGAATGATTTCCATTGTTAACTTAGGCTAATCCTGGTCGCAGCTTGTTTTGGATACATGTCTGCGCATTATTTATACCAATTTATGACACGACAATGATGTTTGAGCGTTTGATTAGCAAAAAAAAAAAAAAAAAAAAAATAAAGAAAAGCCCAGGGAGATGTGCACAAGCAGTCAAAATGCTGAGGCTAATTGACGGGCCATCATTTATTTGTTACCCATAGTATGGTTTTTGGAAAAACAAATCAAACAAATATGTATTATAAATAGCCTTTAACATTATCAAATATTGATAAGATCTCATTGTCGCCTAACATATTATTATCTAGATGGCATTGCTATTTTCGCATTCATTTCGCAAATTATATTCTGTTAAAGTAACCAGTTTCTATTCTTAAATTCCTATATTTGCTGGTTTTATTCAAATTTAAAATATGAGACCACCCATTAACCTGATCTTCCATAATTTAATTAGTTTCTAGTTGTGGGGTCAAACAAAAACATGATTTATACATGAATTTAGAAGATATTTAAGGTATTTTTTTTTATTAATCTAAGCTTCATTTTTGAAAGTACACACTTCGACCGTTCAGTGCCTGCCGAGCTAAATTGATAGAACCAAGCCAGGTCGAAAACAAAAAGTTCAAAGCATTTCCCTTCTTTTTTTTGTTTTTTGTCTCAAAAAAAAAAAGAGAGAGAGAAAAAATTCATTAGTGGCCCGAACCAACGAGCCGAGCAAAACCCAAAACACTAACCGGAAGTTTACAAAAGTTGACAGTTGATCGTTCGTAGCCGTAAACAACAGCAGCAATTCTCCTTTTTTATGGTTCAGTCAAATCAGTCAGGCATATAGAACATTGACATATCGGGTAAGATCGCAGCATGCCACAGGCAAGCAAAAAAAAAATAATGGAAAAAATGGGTTGGAAAATGGAGGAGGCGGAAGGTGGGGCCAGAAGGGAAAGGCATATCGATATGCAAAAACCACAAATTAAGAAAGCCCTCTCCTTCCTCCCCCTTTCCCCGAACGAAAGCGGAACTTGGTTGCTTGGCCGGTAACCTAAGACAACATCAAGAGAGAGGGGAAAAAATCAGCAAGAGCCCAACGACGTAGACGAAAGCGCATAAGTTTCCGTTGACCGTTAATTAAAGCCACAAAAGACAGTAGAATGGCCCGATACAGGCACTGGCACACTGGAAGAAATATATATAAATATTATTATATTTATCCCGATAATTATTTCATAACTAAGTGTCTGAGAACTGCCATCTATCAGGCAGTAGTTGTATTAATCCCACCGATTATTTTTAAACAATTACCTCAAATGACTTATCAAATCAACTGTATATTATTTGGAGTGTACATATGGGGCACATAAATTTGTTAGCGCCTTGACACAGCTGCGTTAGAAAATGCACCGTCAAGTCGCCGCAAAACCAAAAGCGATACAAAGCTGAAATGGAACGGCACGCGCTCCAATTCGCCCAAAAAATAAAAGGAAACCGGGATCACAAGCTGGGCATATACATATACAGAGGTTTCATGAGATTACTGGGATTAATGGGGCTAAGGAGCTAAGGAGAGGGAGGGAGCAAGGCACGCCAACGCCTACCAAGGTTGCAGCAATCCTGCGTCGGCGGCGCCGCTAACTGTTTGATTAAAGATCTAGCGGCATTCACTCTCCGACTGGAAAGTGCATTTCAGCTGCCAATAAGACGACTTTTTAATGGTCTCAAACGGAATTATATACATACATATATATACTCGCATAAATTAGAAAAATGTCGAACAAATATGTATATACATATGCCTATTTACTTTATTTAGTAAATGATAAACTAATATATTTTAGATCTTATAAAGGCACCCGGTTAGTTTATTTATTTTGGTTATTTTAGTTAGAAGTTCAAGGAAGCAGCTCCGAATTATTATCCCATTTTCATTGTTTTTAATGATATTGGAATACAAATTAATATCTAATCCTTTAATTTAATCAAAGCAACCTATTTTCTATGTAACCTAACTGTAACCTAGCTGTCATAGGCACAATCGGACCAAATCAGTCGATAGATGAAAGAATAATCGATTTGCTCGATTACCAAATACTTCTATTATTATCTGCAAGGGATAATACTAGGCGAAGGTAGTTTCCTTTCTAGTTTGTAATTTATAATTTATTAAAGGTCTAGTTATCATTTAACAACAAACTAAAATTCTTTTCTTTCTTCAATTGAGATCCGTTATTTGGGAGCGCTCGTTTTAAAGTGCCACAAACCATCACTGGCTCTAGTGGACCTCGAAAAATGTAGGGTATGCAAAACTGATGCTTGAGGAGAACGTTTTGCGGCAGCTGTGCACAATTTATGTTAAATATCGCACAGCCGGCTACAAATCTGCAACAGCAACAGCAGCAGCAGTAACAGAAAAGAGAGTTGAACATTGAGCGTTGATGGTTGAATGTTTTATGTTGAACGTTGCTTTTGCCGCAAGAGATGTCAGCTGCTGTGTACTGCCTCTACTGGGGCTGGCAAGAGCCAAGCGAAGACAAAATGCAAGCAAAAGCCACATGGCGTTGGCAACATAACACGCATATGGAGGAGAAATTGTGCCAATTTGTTTGTGCTTTTGTTGCGGCGCCGTTGCAAAGGCAAAAGGCAAGCCACAAAGCGACAACCACCGACAAGCGACAAGAAGTGTCTATATGGCGGCATTATTGATGATGACAGAAATGTGTCGTTGTTGGAAAATGCATTTTCTATGCGCAGCTGTGCCCGAAATGCATCCGAAGCCGTTCGCTTCACAGCCATGAACCTCGGCTCAGACCTCAAGTTCACGGGCCAAGAGACCACCGTCAACCGTCAGCAAGAAGCACACTGAGAGAAAAACAAAATAATAATAATGAAAACGGTTCCCCAAAGAAATACATTTTCCAATAGAGCTAGTTAAGGTTAGGAAAAAACGTTTATTATAACCTCGGCATAACTCTATTAATATTATTTTAAGTTATTTCAATGGGTATTTTATAGATATTTTTCATAATTTCTCTCTCTGCAATATCAACCGGTTGTTGATTAAGCTAAATTCGCCTTGAGGATCGCGCGAACTCTTCTCTCTCACCTTTTTTTTTTTTTTTTTTTTTGATGGGCAATATTTATGCCATGCATTAATTTTCATGTCTAAAAGGGTTTAAGGCGTAGAGCCAAAATGACCTTGTGCGTAAATTTTAATCAGCACATCCTTAAAAAAAAAAATAATCTGGAGACTGGACTGGTTTCGTCTTGTCTGCGATGGTGGTAATCCGTGCTCCGTAATTCGTGACTCATCCGCCCAGGCAGCTCAAATTATAGCCAAGTTAAGATCTCCGCATGCGGAAGATGCGCCAAAGGGAGGACCAGCATCACTTTGATGGACGGACATAATTGGGTTACAGGGGAACGGAATCCCTGCAACTATGCAGCATATGATATCATCTCGAAAAATTCTTTAGAAAACCAGAAAGCAGCAGAAAGAGCGACTTCAAGCTAAAGTATAACGCCCACAGTCGCCCGTCAACCGCAAAAGAAACCCCGTCATTGTCGTCTTCATCATCGTCATTAGCAGCAGCAGCAGCAGCATCAGATACGGATACAGATACAGCAATGTGATATAAAAATTAGCAAATTGTTATTTTTATAATTTAATTGAAACGCCAACGAGCCAAAAGTGCCAGCCAAACAAAAGACAAAAGCACACGAGTCGTAGCCGAAAATTATGCAAATATCAGGGCCCAACCGAAAACGAACAAAGAGAATACATCTGAAAATTAACATGATAATCTTTACTTCTTCAGTTCTCATATTTGTAGTGTTTTCTGTATATGTATCCGATACGACTGCTTCTCATCCCAGCCCCGATATATAGAATGGGGCACGTTTGGCTCCGACTTTCGGATGCGCATTCATGCGAATATTCAGCGCAAATCATTCATGCGATTTCGGCGTTTCCATTGCCATATTCTTTCGTCTGCTCTAGATTTTTGCTGAAGTTCGTTTGCGTTTTCAATCAATTTGATAAAAAAAAAAAAAAATTCATCAAAAAAGAGACCGAAATCCGTTTCTCACAGCAATTCTTAACTTAACTAAAGTCAGCCTAACCATCATTAAGTCTTAGCTGTTTCCTTGGATATCATTTTTTCTTTAGTTCATAGATAAAGGTTCCAAGGTTTTTGGTAAATATAGAATTAAATTTTAATATTTTATAATGTCCAATATGACGTGGCTCTCTCAAGTTTAAGCCTTTCACAGCTTTCCAAGGTCCCCGTTGTATCTCTTATTAAATTTATGTTCTTTGCGCTGGACCCTTTCTCATAATTGTTGCGATCTCCCAAGATATAATGTGTGAAAACAAAAGAAAAAAAATTCAGCAAAAACAGAAATTCACTCCGCTTTTATGCAATTTAACCATCTGCCAACACCATACAAGATAAATGTTTCTTAAACCACAAAATCCGCACAAAAAAACAATGAAATCTGCATCCGAGAGTGAGAAAACATGGGAAACCCTGCGTCTTGTCAACTTGCATATAAATTTCGTTTGGCCAAAACCGAAAGCCCCAAAAAAGAAAAATATATAAAGTGGGCAATAAGCGCCATTGCGGTTTAAAGTGACCCAAATCCACAGGGCCTTAATTTAAGTGGAGGAAATCCAATGTCAAAACAGTTTTATGCCACAAAAATAAGTAGGTGGTTAAGGTGGGTTAATCGGTGGACCGTCCAAGAAAGTGCAACCCGCCGCTCTTTTCTCCATTTCCCGAAACTACAATTTATCAATTTCATCTACGGGAAAACGCATTTGACTCTACGCCACGGACTTATATAATCTCTTAACCCCAGCGAACTTGCGGGCACTTGATGCTCGGCTAGCGAGTGGGACTCATCCCCAACCACAAAAATTATTATTATTTTTTTTACAACTAAGCCAACGAGTGCCAGAGCCAAGAAATATGCGTGGGAATTGAGTTGAGAAATTTTCATGTTTACAAATATACAAGGCAGGCAACGTAATAACGAAAAAAAAAAAAGAAAAACGTAAACACAAAGCAAAGTCTGGAGGCAACAAATGAAGTTGAACAATTTTGCTACTGTTTGTCCCGAAGTGTAAAGTAAAGTGGCACCTGAAGTGCCCGAGCCCCGAGATCCGAGATCCGAAAAGCCCAAGCCACCAAAGAGTAGCAGAGTCATCAGCGCGTTTTGTGGTCGTCATCATCGCCAATGGGGCACAAACCTCCTCCTTTCCTAACCCCACACAATTATTCCTGGAGCTGTTCTGCCTGCTCAGCCACATAATCTCATCTCTATTCCTTTGCCCCCGGAGACTTGACCGTGAAATATTATATTTCATGGGCATGCATATTTTATATTTTAATTAGGACTCGTACTGTCTAAGCGTAAAAACACTTTTATTACAATGTAAATGAACCCGAAGAGCACGACGAGCGGTAACATTGTAAAAAGGTTGCAAATAGGTTACTGCAGATTAAATGAAAATTTGCAGCGAGAAGGCAAAGAAATAATACAAACCAGGCAAGTTTTGGGAAGCTTACAAAAATATCTATGGATTTCGTGTCCAAATTAAAAACTATATATTATATATATATAATATATAATCATATATATATATTCTTTATTCTCTAGAATTATATATTTTATCTTTAATACATAAATTGGCCGTGGCCTTTTCAAGGGATAAGGGCATTATAATAAATTCCATTTCCTGGTCAGAGAAACTGCCTATGCTTTTACTTTTAACTTCTCTCAGATCTTTTATTTAAAAATAGTATTTTCAAAGTTGTAAGTAATTGTCATATGCGACTTAGGGAAACCCATCTTTATGGGTGGCCAACGAACTTTTTCGGGCTTCCTGTACATGTTTTTGGGCTCGACTCTCGAGATTAGAATAACCTCATCCGCTCCTTGCTTCACCCAACTAAACTAATACAAGGGAAAGGGCTAAAAAAAAACGCCATAAACGACTACAAATTCTGAGAAAAAGTCCAAGTTTTTGTTTTCAGTCTCGTTTGCTTTGGAAATTGGTTTCTGTCGGTGATCCAACAAAGAAGCGCTTCAGGCTTTTCGGGGCTCGGAAATGCCAAACAAAAACCTACTGGTAAACATTGAGAAAAAAAAATCACGAAAGAATCAACTTCTTTTTTAATATAACTAAAACGAGTTGTGTGAAAGAATCCAAAAGTTATTTCACTGTGATGAGCCCCTATTCAAAAGGTTAAAAATATTTCAGAAATTATGATTGTTCGCCTCTCCAACCTGTCCCCTGTCCATCAAAGTTTTCTTCACATTTGACTTGAAGTTGACTTTCAAAACACGTGTGTCTCCAAAGACACAAAAAACGATTATTATGCATATTATAATATTCATCGCATCGTAATCTAAAAGTAAACCTGTGAATATGTCATTTCTTTTATGAATAATTTGTAGACATTCAAATGCTCCGATCGTAAATCTATAGAAAGTCCATGATGAGTTTGTTCGGTTAAAGGGATTGGATTGGGGTTAAGTTAGGGGGGAGCCCACGAAATTATTGACCTGCTGAGCGTTTTACGATTTGACAAAGACAAGAATCTCGGGAACGGACATAAAAGCGATGTTTTCCCGAAAAAGGCGATAAACCGAGGAGATTTAAAATCAGATGACGATTTAAGAAAATAAAATATATATCTCGGGAGGATCTAGTTTCCGATTTCGAAAAGTTCTGAAAATTCGGAATCGGATCTTCAATTTCCCCAAGACTTCCCATGTGCAAGTCTATTTAAAATTTATAATCTCATTCGAATAAAATATGTCTGCGATTTTTAATAATATATGTATATATTGTGGATCTTTAAGTATATCTTAGTCAGCGCTGATTTGATCGTTATTACCAGAAATTCCTACTTGTAAAGTGGGAGTTTTATCTTCTCGGCAAATGCCCAATGGGAAAATAAAAAGAAAATAGAAGCATTATAAATTAAGTTGTCCCAAAATGTCGTCTTTAGCGCCAAAAGAAAAATACAAAAACAGAAAGAAAAAAATGTGCATTTCCCAATTTTCAGCTTCGTTCTCACTGCGCTTCCACACGAAAAAGCCGAAGAAACGGGAAGAATTCCTGTCTGGCTAAGACAGGGAGCTCTCTACAAATATCTTGGATATGCATGAGCATATATATAGCATACATATACGCCTATATATTTATATAGAACCTATTTTCATCTAATTTCTTTCATTTCTATCCACATGCCTTGCTCTATTTTTGTGGGGCGCATTTTTAGCGCTGTTTTCGTCGTCGTCTTCTTCTTTCTATAACTCAATTTTCAGTGCATTTTCATACTCCTTTCCCTCTCTCGTCCCCCCTTTCTCATGTCTTTTATCTATTTGGCTTCTTTTTCGGTTTTCGGTTTTCGGTTTTCAGTTTTGGGTTTTATGGTTTTTTATTTGGCCTGCTCCATTTTTGTGTACTTTGTTTTCGTTTGCGCTTGTCTGGCAAACATTAAAAATCGAAATAAAAGCTTTTTCCCCCCATTTTATTGTTTGGTGCAGCTTAAACGTACTATATGTATATATATATATAGTTTGGCATTCTTTTCTTTCCATTTCACTAATTTAAATGGTACGCTCTACGCTCTACAAAATATTTCTCTTCATTCGCCATAAATTATAGAGAATGCACTTTGAACTGGCGCTAGGCCATTAAAAAGAAGACCTTTATATTTGGCTTACAACTGGAGCGCATAAAAGTCTGACATCTAATTTATAGCAAAGCGAGTAATCTATGATTCAGTTTTCTTCTTTTTTTAACGAGAGCAAAAATTACCCCGAACTTTAGTTCTGCTGTCGAATGTTTAAATGCATGAACAATTGGTTTATAGCCCGTAAATCAGCTACTGGCCAGTCAACAATCGATATAGCCCCCTCTATATATTGAAAGTGCGCTCCTCGCCACTTTACTTTCTTTATTCATAAATTATCCAAAAGCAATGACCAATTAATAATGGATAATTCAACGCAGCACAGTTAAGCTTAAGGGTGTGTCAAGAGATACGTGAAATTCCAGTCAATTCGGCCAATAACATTTGTTTACATATAAGCTTATTAAGAAATTGGCAAATCGGTTTTAAACGCATTTTTTAATAATTCCAAAAAAGGGTCAGCGATTGACTTACCTTTAAAAGCAGTTCTCCTTCAGCCGAAACGAATTTTTTATGGCCACATTGAAGCCTGCAAGACAGATAAGATAATCAATTTATCAGATAAGAGCTCAGACTCTTAAAGCTAGATGGAAAGCATAGATGAAAATTGTGACATTCATATTATTTTTATATTAACTGTTCATTGTGGTGGAAGAAGGAAGAATTTAAAGATTAAATCAAAAAGAAAATATGTATTTAGGATTTCTTTTCAAGGAAGCCAATTACTTTTAGATATATAAGTATAGATAAGTAAATTCACTTGCTTTGACAGATTAATGGGAAATACTTAAAAATTCAAGGCATACAATATGTTACTTTGTTAAACAAACTATTAAATTGATAGTAGTCCTATTAATACCGGGCACCCGGCAATATCGTCGCAATAAATAATATTAATTTTCATATTTATAAATATTTTCAAAACTAATTGCAGACTGCATAATTTGCTCAGCCAAAAATGCGTAACACACTCGGCAGCAATGCAGGCGATATTTTTTGATTTTTACATAGCCAAGAAGTGAAAATTCCTCAGGATCAGCCGGGCAGGGCGAAGCAGCATAAAAATAGTCACAAAGTTCGCTATTTCTGTTGCTGGTTTTTGTTCATTTGACAGCTCGGCAAACGACAAACAAATTACAGAAAATTATGCAGGCAGCAGCAGGGTCGATAGAGTCGGCGAGATAAGTATCTGTAGGCGAATCAATAATGATTGAAAGCCTTGTGGTTGGATGGGTTCGTTCTCAAACAATTAAAATTGATGAGGAGCACTCTGCAAGACGGAGGAGAATGGGAGGAACTATTCATCAAATTGCCACGGGCTAAAGCGAAGCAAGAGACCAAATTCTCGACAAATCTGCAAAGAAATATTTGTTTCTTCGCGGTTTCGGTTTCTGTCGCTTTATTGGGGCCGTTTACCCATTCCCATTCCGATTCCGATTCCCATACCGATCCACCTCGTCACCCACCTCCAACTCTTCCCAGGCCATTTCAATTAAGATGAACAAAACTTGGTCGTCGTCATTTCGGTGTGCTAAAATAAACATTTTTATTGCCCGCATGGCGCCAAAGCGAAGATGTATCTTGTATCTGGAAGCGCAGTGCGAATGTGAAAAGCAGAACTCAACGAATTCGCGTACCAACCAAAGATTCGTGTGTCCGTGCAATTTATTTCAATTGCCAGTTGCTAATAAATATGCAATTAAAACGCACAGAAACATTTCAAACGCACGCAAAGTGATTGAGGAAATTTCAGACCGCACAGCGATCTCTTTGCAGATCCAACTAACATATATGTAGATATTGTATTCATTTGAAGATCAAACGCTGGCTGAGTGATGTCAGCTCAAAGGGTTGGGATCATTTACCTAATTGATCGTAAAAAGCCAACGAGCCATGCCGAAATTAATGCAATTCAACGGGAAAACGACAAAGAACACCAACGAAGTACTTGTAAAAACTCCATTAAAATAATAGTTACGTGTTCTTTCATGTTCTTAAGCAAATATAGACATTCTCAATCACAGTCTTAAATAAATATTTTATGATTATGCAATCTGCATGCCAGAACATTTTCCCCCTCTTTGAATCATTTCCCAAATTAATTGACAGAATGAAAAATCAACTTTCTATAACCAAATAACCCAGTTAAGACCCAATTCAATGGCACGTACCTGGAGATGGGGGGACCTGGGCAATATGGTCAGGCGTCTAGAGAGACTTTCTTCGTTCATCAAAAATCCATAAAGCCAACAAGACATTTTCACCAGAAGAATGGCCGTAGAATGAACCGATTGTGTCCGTTGAGGTCTGGCTGTATTCATGCCCCACCAACCCTCTAAATGTCTGTATGAAAAGTTAATCAAAGAACCGAATGCCCAGGTAGGCATACAAATTAGAAAACGCTTTACAAAAATGCAAACAATTAAAGAAGTCAAGGAAAACTTCGTGACAAAATTACTAATTGTGTCCAAATAAGACGAAAGTAAATACAGACAAGTCGACCGAAGACAAGTTGAAAGTTGTTCCTGACGTTTCTTTATTATTTTTTTGTATTTTCGTTGAGAAGAAAAACAAAAATAAAGCTACAGAAATAGCAGACCTAGAAGAACAGCCAAGCAAGCCATTAAGTCAAAACAAATGTATGACAATTCAAGCTCATCGAGACGAAAGCTGCATGGAACAAAGAAACACAGAGTGTCAAGTGCATTTGGCTATTGCAATTGCTTTTGCCTTCGACTTGATGGACAAATGTTTTCTCCTGTCTGGCATAGAATTCCATACTATAATTTACAGCTTTACAATTGCATTTTACCATTATATAGTTGGCTTTTGTCGATAACACGGTTCTTGGCCTTTTTTTTATTTACGAGCTCACGAAGTTAATGAAGAAACGGTGTAATACCTGCCATATACTTGCATTTTATGGCGAACAAACCAACTACCAGTTCTAATATATAGTTTACGATCGACATAGTCTTTTCTATATTGCGGTAAATAAACAAAAAAACTAAACTTAGAAACTTGTCTTGTTCCGGTTGTCATTGCGCAATTAATTCTTTGTGATAAGTATCGAGATTATAATACTGCTAGTGCTCTTATAATGGTAATAGGGGGGTTTGCACTGTACGCAATAAAAATGTCATTTCTAACTTAAGCTTCATTATTTTTATTTATTATTTCTTACTAAAAACAATGAAAAACTTTCAGATACGAGATTATTTCCAGTGAAAACTCATGGGGTAGGATCCCGTCCCTATTAAGGGGGCGCCCAGAAACTTATTTCCTAATCGTGCACTTCAGATAAAGTAATTTTGCCAAGATTGCGAACCCACATATGACAATGAAATGCATTGTGATTGTAACGTCGACAAAAGCCTGCCATTATAGTGGGCCCTAAGCCAGTGAAGACGCCACAACCAGTTAACTAACTAATCATAACGAACTGAGTGATTGAGTGAGTGGACTATATCAGGTTCCACAGAGACTACGGACTGATAAGCTCCGAAAGGTCTCCCCGACTGTAAGTTGGGCGAGTCTATAAATAACTCATGATTGTTGATTTTATGGATGGACACAAGCGGAAATTGACCATTTGGTTAACTTGGCTCAAAGACCTTTGACAGTGTTGGTCAATGCAAAGCAGCTGCTAACTGGGGAGTGGTCGGTCCCCCGCCTTCATTTTCTCCCCCTCGACGACGAGGATGGTGATGATGATCAATGGCTGGTCATTCAATTTTGTAAGCAAAGCGTAAACTGATTGTGATCGAAGGCTACAAGCTTCGGTGTAAGGCCTCGTCGCCAGATTGCAGACTGCTGCAGTCACTGAACTTGCAACAACGCCAGCAGGATGAAGAGCGGTAGATGGCCAGGGGCGCAGCAGGGGAAGAGGGGTAAACACAGGCAAGGGAGACGTCAAAAGGCCAACAAACGCGCACACATACCAAGAGCCGCACACATGGCCAACATTGTCTGGGGGCCAACTAATAACAAACAACCGGCTTTTGCAGCCAGGCGCGAACAGAGAAAGAAAACTAAGTGCAACATCAGCAACTGAATATATCTTGTTCATTTTATTAACCTTTATAAATTAGTAACAATTATCCCATCAATTTATATAGAAATAATATGAAGAGAATTCCAAAATAACAAATGTGGCATGGAAAGGTTTAGTATATTTGTTTAAAAAAAAATATATCTTAGTTAAACTTCAGCTCCAACTATACTTCTTCAAGTGCTTGGACTTATGGAATTCCGATTGTATCAGGGGAGAAAGAGTTAATGGAGGGAGGAGGTGCGAGTGAAAGAAAAGTTTGTTTACTTTGGAGGCAACGATTTTCGTCTGCCTCAAAACTCGTTGCTGGGCATGCGCATAAGTCACTCCCAGTTGATGGTTGCTGTGGCCTTAGCTGTTGATGTTGATGTTGCTGCTGCTGCTGCAAATTGCGAGAATTCCTTGGCAGCCAAGACAGAGCACATCTGTCGTCACATTGGGGCAATCGTCGCTTCGCAACACTGCATCCCCGCCGAGGTGAAGGCCGCTCCGAAAACCCGATCCGAACTCCACTCTCTGGAGCTGCTCAAAGCCTAGTCACCAAATAATTGCACGGCCCGCATCCCGGCCAGCGGATTTGAGCCAAGAGCCGCACTCTCGGCCATAACGAATTCGCAATAATGTGCATTTTATTAGATACCACTCCTCCGCCACCACGCCACCCCTTCGTCCGAAACTCCACTTAACTCTGAGTGCATTTTCCGCTTGAACACGATTCCATTTAAATTTTCCTCAAACATTTTTTCCTTGCCCTTTGGGCCCCTCACTTTTACTCGGAGGAAGGAAATGCTTTTGCATGGCTTGAGGTGTTGGATCTTGGCAAATGGCTTAAGGCTGTCAGCCGGCCATAAAATAGTGCGTTTTCCAGTTTCGGTAAGAGAGCTGGGCCTAAGTAGTGGCAAAGGAAATCACTTTATGACGCTTCCAAATGAATATGACTCCCTTAGGAGAACTGCAGGAGTATTACAACATGTATTTGGTATTAACTAACCATGGCCACTTTAATGAGATACAAATATTTACAAGCTTTTACGACTCAAGTTTACCTTACATATTAATTGAGCTTGCAATGCATTAAATATCAAAGGAGTATTCCAAGTTTGGAGCATCTAATAATTAGATTAAGGAGAACAATGACCTAAATGTTTCGCTTTTTTATTATATATATAATATTTTTCCCTTTACTTAGCGCTCTGTTAATTAGCTCCATATCTTCGTCAGGAGGGTCGCTAGGGAGCTAAACAAAAACCACAAAGTAATAGAAAGAAAAGCTTCCCAACTGATAGGATGGATTTTTAGTTAGCTGGTTGCAACTGCAACATCCACATTCACAAGGCAGACAGACAATTCCACTGCCATTTATTTTATTTATTAGAGTTGCTTTGCTTTTCGTGTGGCAGGCAAAGCCAAAAGCAACCGCAGCAGTGAGCAAACTGGCTCCAAAGAAATAAAAGTGAAATCTTTTCCCAGAGAGAGAAATTGTTGCATTTAAGCAAAATAAAGTCTCTATTAAGTAGGAAAGTGTTTATTTGCACTGAATACGATACGAGGAGTAGGCAAACAATTGCTCTCCGGCACTCTATATAAACGAAAACGTACATATATGTTCGGTAATCGGAACCCGACAGAAACTGTGAAGTAACCTGAACCCATATATCAAAAATTTAAAAACAAAAAAGCGTACGACAGGCCTGAAAATTATGCGTTAATTAACATGGCAGCTGGATAGCAGATAAAGGCACCGAACAACCAAATGCGAAGGTCTCTCGTGGGGGATCTGGTTTTAAGGTCCCCCCTAAACCGACTTTGACATGTGACCCCCAGCCCCACGCCCAGTTTGACCTTCACAGCACCCAAAAAGAAACAAAAAACCAGCTGCCATAATGGCCAGCAATAACTTAAGCCCCAATTCAATGCTTTAATTACGCTGCAAGCGGGTCGGGCGTGCGGTACAAATTGATCGATCACACTTCTGGTCAGTTTTATTATTGCACTTCTTGGCTGTTCGCTTCAAGTAGTTCCCCTTCCTGGAATTTTGACGAAACAATCGAAGAATGTCGGTCAGCCACTAGCCCATAAATTAAATAAGACCAACGAAATGTTTTTGCCGTTCAGAATTCTTTCACAGAGATAGCGCACGAATTCAATTATTGGCAATGCGATAGGAAAATAAAATATACATATATACATTCATACTCGTATATAGCTTATCAAACGAGTCCAGCGAAAAAATTCATTTTAGTATCCGTATTAAATAAAATTTCTCTGTAATTAATATACAATAAGAGATTTTTTATATGAATGTAAAAAGGAACGAATTAAGTCTATTTTAAAATGGTTTGAGTCGATACAAAAAAATCAACAACCATTATTAAACAAACAGTGCAATAATCATAGATGCATATTCCGGGATTTAATGCCCCGCATTCGCCCGCTTGATTTCCAATTGTTGCACCTTTGTGTTCTACTCCAAACAATATTGACTTTGTTAACAAAAGGCTAAAACGACAAACAAATAAGAAACTTAATTGCTACAAAAGTGTAAACAGAGCAATGTTTATATTTCACCTGAGAGAAGAAACTTGGGGCGTTGTGCCGCTAAACAAATAGACAACTTGACGTTCTTTTGATAATTGCTGATAAACGTTGACGCTGCATTATATGAAGGTACATACTAGACATACAATATATGGACCCAGTCCGTATGTCTAGCCCGTCTCCTCTGTTGACTCTAATCAAGCGCCCTCTCGTATTCCGTAAACACATATATAAAATCCGATTGAGGCGCAGTTCGAGGTGCAATCAGAGCTCTGTATTTGCATAAATGGGTGACTGGACAAGTCGTGTAAAAAATGCTATATATACACAGCTGATAAGGCTCGCCTCAAGGTTGCCAGGTGCTAATAATTGCAGTACTTAAATGAGATCACAGAAACAAAGGTGGCCCGAATAAAGACAGAACAACGATAACACAGACAGGGCCTGGCAAAGGGTAGTCTAAATATTTACCCAGTATTCAAACGGCAAAACGTCTCTACCTTCGGAGGCTTTATATCTGCTCACATTTCATCCCGTTTATCCACTCACTTCAACCTGGTTTTATGCCTGGCATAATATATTAAAAATTCACGAGTTTTCCGTCATTTATTTCCCGACAGAACCGACATATATACCAAAACCCAACTTGACGCGTTAAGGCCACAAAAAGAACTGAGCCATTTTTCCGGGACGGAAGCATTCGGGCCCACTGATAAGGCCCTGCAAGCCGTCAGAGGCTCGTCCTGGGGTTGGGCAAACAGGAACATCGAAAGCCATTTCCATGCATACTTGGGACATTTGGTGAGCACCTAAAACTTTGCAATATCTTTAGGTATATAGGGGTATATGTGTACATGAATTATATAGGTCACAAGCTGCCGTCTTTGCTGCAGGGATTGGGAGTGGGCACATAACTTCGTTGCACTCGTTTTTTTTGCTTCGGGAGCGACGCCCCGAACGGGGAACAGCTGTTGGCTCTCATCCCCTAACTGCTCTGTTAGAGGCAGCTGTAAAGGGCTAACAGAGGTGGGGTTGGGATAGGTTTATCGGGTGGTTAAGGGTGGCTAAAATGTCGTTAAATCAAAACGAAAATATCTCTAGTCCTCCCACCAAATAAATTGGTAAATTCGTCACATAAGAACGTAAGTTGTGTATAAAATGTCAATATACCAAAATAATTATCACAGTTCTGTGCCATAAATAGACTTAACAGAGGTGGAGTTGGTGTAGGTTATATACACACATTTGTAATATTCTGAAAAATATTCTCTGACTTCCTACACAGTCAGCGGAAACTTTATTATTCTATATAATTTAAAAGATAATATTAACAGGTTAATAGGCGATTAAGGGCGCCCTAACTTGATCAATTACCTTTTTGCAGTAACGAATATCCTTTATTAAATTTACATGAGGTTTATGTTTTCTTTCTGTGCATTATTAAGCTCTGTTAATTTGCCACTGTTAGGCGGGAACAGTCAGTGTACATATACACGAATTTGTATACAGAACCGAACCAACTTTCAACTTTTGTTCGTTATACATACAACAAATGCCTGTGGCAATTAATTCTGTCAGTGCTCTTGGAGCTAGGTCAACAGTTTGTATTCCCATATACATGGAACTTATATACAAATTCTTCACACATATGTATATATACTATATATATATATATATATGTGGATTCGTTAGGAATGTATCCTTTGAGTGGGCGACTGGCGGAATTAAAGCTACCATCCAACCATATTTGACAACAGTCTGAGGGGAATTGTGCTGCACCAAAGGAATCCTTACAGATGCGATAGGCAAATGTTTATGTATTTGAAATTTTCAATTAGTGGCATAACATCCTTGGGGAAATCGATGAGTATTTAAATAAACAAGTTCATTTTAATTTCCTGGCAAAAGGGTGAAAAGATTGCCCTACTACTTCTACAACAACTATTAATTAAAACAGACGCTAATACCATGATCGCCGCTCTGATTATGAATCAAAGCCAACAAGTCCAACTCATTAAAAATCAAACAAATCTCTTCTCTCAAGGCGAGGCATTAAATCAAGCTTCGAAACTAATCGCGCTTTAATGATAAGCAGCCGGCTGAACCCAGAAAATCCAAGTTAACAATCAGGTTGCATTTTAATTATACAGTAAACTCACGAATACGAACTAATAAATAGTCATTGGCGCCGTCAATTTACTAGATCTTGATAGGAGCTCAACTTGTGTACGCCCTAGCTCAAAATTCAAAAGGGACCAAAAAAGAAACGGTTCTAGGCAACGCGTCCCTCTTTTTTAGGCCAAGAAAAACATCGTGGGACACAAGAAAAAAATTTATAAAACTCTAAACAATTCGATTAAAGCTGTCCAACATTTTAAAGTCGAATATGCAGTCTATTATTAATTAAAATCCTAAATATATAATAATAAATGGAAAAAAATAAGTGGGCATATGTGGTATAGTGTTTACTACCTAACCTCTTTTTTTCAAGTATCATACTGATTTTTTTGCCGTGTAGTTCAACTGAGCGTCTGAAAAGAAATCACCCCCCGAGGCATTTCCGTTCGTGTTCATTGAGGAAAGCGGGAGCGGGAAAGCGGGACGGACAAAAGAAATCCCAGCGAGGGCGAACTAATCCACAGGCAAGTGCATTTTCCATTTTCCAGACCTGCGTGCGTGTGAAAACAGAAAATGGTTGGAATAACAGGTAAGTTAATAAGCGAGCTCTGCCACTGCGACGCCCCGCCACCGAGCATTTTCACTAAATACCCCGACAGTGTTTCTGAGCCGGTAACGTCGACAAAATACAGTCATGAAAAGCATGGAACATCAGGGAAATAAAACAATTCGTTTTGCAGCACCAACCCGTCCGTCCAAGTGGGTTCTACTCCACTCTACAATACCCTGCTCTACGGCGGTGTGTGTGAGCCGCTTCCCGGAGTGGACAATAAACATTTTGAACAATAATTGCACAAGTGTCACTTGTGCTTGGTGGCGGAACAGGTAAGAGACAAGCCCAAACTGGGCCCAGAAAATGATGGTGGTGGTAACACGGTGTTGGCAGTGGCAAGTGCTTGTGGTCGGTTATGAAAGACTAAAGAGTAAACCAGAAATTGTTATGAAATCGCATACAAGGTGCCCCAAAGGAAACATTCAAGCCAAACCTCAAACTGCCTTAAAATTATATTATTCTTTTATTAATTTTAGCTTTATAAATGCTATAAAGATTTTCTATTAGACTTAACAATGAAATATTGATAATTACGTTAGCCCTGAGTCAAAACTAGGGTCAACTCATCAATTTCATGGGAAATGCCAGAAGAATTAACAGAATTCCAAGTGATTTGGCTTCCAGTTGCGATAATAGGTGAAAAACTTACAAAATTGACCGAAAATACAACCTTACCTTCTATGTAATTCTGATTACCTCAACGGCCAGAAGAAAATGGTCTCGGTGAAAACCGGGCCGCTACAAATCTGCCCGAACATAGACTCTGCAAACACTTTCAATTGAAATGTAAAAAAAAAAAAACAGCTGAGAAACACAAAAAAAGGAAAAACAGACAAAAACAACTCCACGACAAATGGCCATAAAAAATGAAAATTGCAACTTTGGAAATTATGCGGCAAACGAGTTTTGAGCAGCAGCGGCGCCAATTTTCCACGGGGAGGTTTCCGTGGCGCGGAATGGTGGGTGATGGGTGGCTGGGGGAAATGCAAAAAGCTGCCGGGGCACCCTTTTTCCTCGGTTTTTCCAGCTGCCGCTGGCTGCGGCTACTATTATTTGTATCATTAAGAAGCGCTTCCGTCTTGCGGGCGAACTGAACTCACATAAATTGACGCACGAGGCGCGCAAAAACAATAAGATGGGAAAAGCATAAACAAAAAACAGCAGCAGCAGCAGAAAGAAGCGGCGAAAAACAGACGGCAAAGAAAATAACCAACGTCAATAGAAGACGGAAATACACGGCAAAAATGTTACCAATTTAAGAGAATAAATTAATGGTTTTAATTCAAAGACGGGGCTCTACGAACAAAGTTGTCAAAATAGAGAATAACGTTGATGATCAACTGATTAAGAAGAAAGAAACTATTTCTCTGTTCAATAATTTCAAATATGAAGGATTGGAAATGAGAATAAAAACTTTCTTTCTGTGCATTTGGGCTGACTGTAGGGGAAGGCAGGAATTGATTTTCATGTATGGGGCCTGGAAAAATTTATCCGCTTGGGGAAATGCTTTTGGATAATTGTGTAATGTCCCCGAACGTCGCGGCTCCCACGCAACGGCCCCCACTCTCCCTGCTGCCAATTGCAGCAAAAAGTTGCCAACCACTTGAGAGACTGTCCCCGGAGCGATTTATTACGGCTGTAGTGGGTAGCACTAGACTCTGACAGCGGGAAAAGCTTGTGGCCACCGCGAAACCTTCATGTGCGGCATCCCTACACTCGAACAAAAAAGAAAAAAAATGCTGAATGTGATTAAACCCAAATTAAAATGGGTTTCGTTTTTTTAGTTTATAACTACACTGGATTAGGGTTTTATTTAAAATAAGCAATTAAAGATTTACATCACCTTAAAGCACCTTAAAGACATGCTTATGTGTTAGTTTAAAAAATGATTGTATTACATTTATGAGTTTGAAAAAAATACTACCACTTCTATGTTTCTTTCATATTATTGTAGATTATGGATTGTATACAAATTACCAATATTATAAATATCATCAAATGTTTTTCTTAGCAAGACATCTTAAAACTTTTGTAGGCTTCCTAAGTTCAATTTAGGAAAGTTGAATTAGAGAAGACACACATATAGTACATTTTGATTGGAAAGCTTAGACGAGTGTGTAATCCATTCCGGGCATTTCGAATACCTTTCTCCTATTCCATCCCATCCGACTCCATACTATACCATCACACCCAACAACTCATCCGATCGATCCGATCCGATACAATCGAATCCAATCGCCCTTGTCAGCGGATTTGTTGCGAAAGTTGGCCCAGCTTGGGCCGCCGCTCGAAAATCAAATGAAGCATGAAGAGGCCTGAAATATTAGCCAAGTGCTCGGCTGGCGAAAAATGCGTCGCCCTGTCGCACAACTAGGCAACCCTGGCAACTGCATTCCGCAAATGCAATCAAATCAACTTTCCAATGATGGATTTTTTCTTTCGATTATAATTTAGCCATTTTTTCTTCGTTTCTTCATCTTTTTTGCCATTACCTTATTAGCTAAAAACCTGTTGCTCAGGTGATGACGATGATATCAAAAATAAATGACCAGGCGCCTAAACGCAGCTAGTTTAAGTGCTGACGATATTTTTGGCATGCAAAGTGAAAATGCCGGGGGAAAATAAGATGAACACAGAAACTCATGCCAAATGTGCGAAAAATGTTGTAAAAATATATTCGTAAGATATTGACAGTTAGTTGGGAGGAAAACTCGAAACGCGAAACTATGTTACATTCGAAGGAATGGAACACCACCACAATTATTTTAAAAACCGCTGCCTTTGAATACCCGGACACAAGCCCCAAAGTCAAAAAAGTCCCCAATCCTAGTTATAACAATAATATTTGCTGCTGTTAAGGTATCCATTCAAGCTGAATAAAGAAGAAGGCAAGCTGAATGAAATTACATGTGTATATATATTTATTAATTTAAACTAGTGTAACCCTACCTAAAGAGCAACTTAATCTGGTCCGCACAGTCAAAACTCAACCTAATGCGTAAAACGTCAAAACGTCAAAACAATAAACAAGTCGAGTGTGCTCATCTGTGCGATACCCGGTCACCCATCATTGTGGGTGAAATTAAATAGCGTTTGTAATTATGTACAAACATATACATACCAAAATGTATGAAAAACTTTTTTTAAACAGAAACAGAAAATGTTGATAACAAACAAAGACACATGTTCCAAGGAAAATGTTGAGCAAACGCCTATTGGTGCTGGCAACACAAATGTAGATGTTGCAGAATATCAGCACTCACAGACACTTTATTGTTTAATAATGTTAATAATCCGATTTTATCCAAATTTTCACAGCACGTCCGCACAAAACTATTTTTTAATTTATACCGAATTATCACGATTATAGCTTAGTTATAATTTTTTTAAAACAACGTTGATCTGCGTGCAAGAAAGTCTGCGTGCTCTTATAGTCTCTGAGATCTGTAGTTTCACACAGGCAGACATGGCTAAATCGACTCGCCTAGTGATGCTGTTTAGAAATGTATGTACATACACACATACATATGTATCTTATATGGACCGAGATGTTTTCTCAGTTGGCACTACCCTTGTACCCCATGAGTACAGGGTACACAAAAATAGGCATTAATGTTAAATTTAATAGTGTTTAGTGTCATTTTTTTTAAATTAGTTTGTTCATAATACTCACCACACAAATTCGAAACAGTAACGGTTGCTTTTATTTTTAATTTTATTTAGCAGCAGTGGCGTGTTTACCGAAAATAAAAGGAGATATGCTACGAAAATCACGCACTACCAATATAGTCCCAATAGTTGTTGTTGTTGTTGTTTGGAGCTGCTTTTTTTAAGGGGGGACACAACCAAAAATCATTAGAAATTTCTATGCGCAGACGAGCAACACGTACACACTCACACCCTCACACACAGCATCTCACACACACAGGCAGGCGAAAACGCGAAGCAGAAAAAAAAGAACGGAAAACGTGTTTGTTGTTTGTGTACTGTTGTTAGAACTGTAGTTGTTGTTTTTGTTGCTTTAGCTGTTGGCCATAAGCGACAGTCGCTGTTGTTGCTTGCTGGCCGTTTATATGTACATATGTATGTAGTTGCTTAAACTGGTATTGGGTAGAGAGTAATACTTTTTTCTCTGTGTCGTAAAGTGTGCAACAATCTTAAATTTCTATATATTATTCACTTTTTCCGTTTCAATTTCCCACCGAGTTGAAAATAAAACGGCACTCACTCAACACGCACACACAGCCAAATAGACAGCCCATACCCACACACACGCAAAGAATAGTTAGACCGCCGATATATTCACAATAATTTTCATTATTAAACAGGTGCAATATTTGCACAGAAATTTCGATTTTACTCAATCGGAAATAAATAAAAGCTTCTGGGAACCGCGCACTAACCGAACGAGAACTTAAATAAATATTGTTCACTTGTATTTATTTGTTTATTTTTTACCGTGCCAACGGGCCAAATCACGAAGAAGCGATCATGCGCGACTCACGTCCGAACACATCCGGCAACATTTATTTATTGTTTAATCGCGGTGTTGTTTAACGATAGAGGTGGATAAACATCGATGTCGGTCATCGATATTTTCGAAACATCGCTAACATCGATGTTTGGAAGGAAATCATCGATGTGTTTTCATCCCTAGAAAAAATGCGCACCACTCTCTATCACGAACAGTGGTGTCAATTCCGCTTTTTGCCCGTCAAATTAGAATTTTCAAGTGTGATTGCGGGTAAATTTGAACATAGCCGTTGGCTCTTTTTTATTATACTTTTACCTAATTTTCAGCCGCCGCAAATGTGTATTGCTGTTTTTTTTGTGTCTTGCAGTCGGTCCAAAATATCTGAATTATCTGATAGGTAGTAAAAAATTATCCGCAAGCAGCTCGCTATCGCAGGAAAAGATTTGTTTTTTACACATATAATTTTAATAAACTCTTTAAGCACTCCATTCATTCTTAATAGTATTTTGCTAAGAACACTGAAGCAAGAAGTTAAGACTTAGTGGAACTCAATACGCATGATGAAGCTTAATAGAATATTTGAGGTTCAAGATGACGTAAAACATTTTAGAATAGAAATATAAGAGGTTCATCGAATAGTTTTCTTGGATTCTTTATATTTGGAATCTCTTTAAGAATTCCATACACATTTGAAAGTGTTCTCTGTATGGTATGGTATGCAAATTTGGTTTAAATATGCTCAACATACCAAATAATCTAGCCAATATTAATAGATTTACAAAAGCAAACTTAAAGAATTTTGGAAACACATTTTGTCCACCATTTAAAGAAACGCTTCTTATCTGAGAAACAAGGGAAGAATATTTTAACTGTAAAAAATGGTTTCCAATATTCATTATAGAATCGTCCGAAAAAATGTTTCTTGCAAGTGATAATTTAACAGAGAAAAATACAAAATAAAATAAAAACTTGACTAATGCACTAAATTCAAATTATTTTACATTAAAATATAATACCAATTTATATAGGTTTTGTTTTTTTTTTTAAACAGACGATGTGGGTATTTGTACCATATACAAAATTTTGTTTTTATAACATGCGTGGCTTAATGTGTTAGTGTTTTGCGGGGTTACCGACTACAGAATTTACAAAAAATAAATGTTTTGTATTTAATTTATTATACTTATAGCGAATTGAATTTACAATACAAAATTCTTTTATCGAAACTTTTTTAATATCTACGTAAAAATATATGTACATATGTAAATATTTTAAATTCCGTACGTTCTTCAATATGTATGAATAAGGAGTTTTTTGTATTATCAATGTTTATAATTGGTAGAGTCCATCTGGGTGAGGCGATAATTCTAGTACAAAACAAAACGACTAACTGCTGTAAAAGAATCAGGGTTTTTAATTATCTAAAAAAATGTTAACAGAGCTAACAGAAAAAACAAATAAATGTCTTGTAATAAAAGTGAGCAATCAAATGAACTAACCATATTTAATTTTTTATTTACAGCCTTAGAAAAACCAAACCATACTAGACCCCAATTTCAGATCCACATTTACGCAAGAATTTTAATTATTTGATTACAATTTTAAGCTTCACAGTGCGATGCAGATTCGGGAGATAGGTCACTAACTGCTGCCCCACAAGGGCCAGTGTTTTAGTTAGTTTTCAATTCAAAAGGATCAAGCAAAATTACAGTAGATGTGGTTTTATTTTGCATACTGAACTAATGTTGAAACTAACGATGAAAGCGAAGATCAAGCTATATTATAAATGGCGTATTCAAAAATGTATATCAATCAATAACAATATCAACGTGTACAATATATATGAAAAATATCT
>JAEIIG010031219.1:0-20470 GCA_018904695.1 Drosophila parvula
TTTTTTTTTTTTTTCGTAAAAAGATGTATATTTATTTATTTATTAAACCTAGTGTACTGCCTAAATGAATGAAAGCAACAATGTAGAGTCCTAATACCATTCGGGGAAAGTTTTCTAAATCCAATTCCCTTCCCTTCAGTGCTAAAACATATTCTAATTCGATAAAATATATTCATATATTGATCATGTAAAAGGAATTATTAAAAAAAAAAGATTAAAGACTCGATTTAAAATGCAATTTCAATAAATTTTAAAGCTAAGCCTCCCTTTTTTGTTTGTTTTTCTTTGATCACGTAATTCAATTTGTGCTTTTTTAGTCAATTAATCAATTTTTTGAGCCGCCCAGCGAGAGAATGTTGACTCTGTCTAGATTTAAACCCGCTCACGCAAATAGACTGTGTAGGTGAATAAATATTTTCATGTAATTATTATGCACATGCTGGCATAATCCTTGGCCCGAAAGTCGCGTGTTATGGCAAACACAATAAGCCCCCTGCCTACCCCCTCCCACCACGGGTGGGGGAGGGTGTACGGATTTCGGGGAAGCCAGTCAGCAGGGGCAGGCAAATAAAAACATTTAATTAAACTTTACCAGCATACATACATGAATAATTAAAATTTAATTTCGGCAATATATATTACACAGACAGTGGGGAGACAGGCAAAGCCGAGAGGGGCAGATGGAATGCTGCATGAGAGCCGGGCTACTAAGCAACAAAAGCAACAGGCCACCCCCAGTCGGAGACAGGCAACTTGTCACCTGGAAAATGGAGAGAAAAAAAAGTTAAAGGAAAAAAGAAGGATCACGAGAAGGAGCGGTAGATGGAGTGGGAGCAGGAGCGGGAGCAGCAACAGGAGTCTCAGCAGAAGCGGCAGCAAAAGCAGGAGCAGGAGCAGGAGCAGGAGCAGGAGCAGGAGCAGGAGCAGAAGCAGGAGCAGGTAGCAGGAGCAGGGAGCAGGAGCTGGAGCAGGAGCAGACGCAGGGAGCAGGAGCAGGTAGCAGGAGGCGGAAGCAGAAGCAGGGAGCAGAAGCAGGTAGCAGAAGCAGAAGCAGTAAGCATGAGCAGGAGCGACGAAGTCGGAGCGGGAGCTAAAGCAATTTGGCTGACGAAGCCCACAAAAGCCTTCGCCGAAAGGTGAGGCCAACACAAAGGAAATACATAAAATATGGCTCCCGCTTTCACTTCCCCCTACCCACCTCCCCCCCAAACATTCCGAGTCCTGTGCAGTCATGTGTCAGCATTGTATACCTTTGTATTGTTATAATTGCTGTTTTAGCTTCATTAAAAAATAAGTCACAAAATCGCTTACAGGAATTCCTCGTAAAATTTCCATCGTTTCCTGCCAGCCCCCTGCCCCCACTCTCACTTGTTGAAAGGGCAAACATAACTCATAAAAAATGCAGCACAATGGGCCAGGATAATGCCGGACAAAGGGAACTCAAGGAAATATGGAATGCCCTCGATCTTGGTGCTGGCCAGCCAAATCGAATTCATACAAGCGAGTGGAGTTTTTGCGGTGAGCAGGGGGGAAAACCCCTTACCATTCCATTCCAATCCGCAAAATTGCATTCACAAGGAAATTGATTCGAAAGTTAATCAAAAGGGAAACACAGGAAAGCGTTGTAAGGAGCAGAGAACTAACCCTGACAAAAGGCGGCGGCACAATAAAAACTTTAAGGCCCAACAATTTCCGAGCGCACTAAACTCCCTTTCTCCACAGCAGCGGGGGCAACATTTTAATAAATATGCAAATGAGCCAGCGAATAAAAACGGGCAAAAAAATAAATAATTTAATTGATTTCATTAAACGGAACGAAGCATCTGTCGGTGTAGGTGGCATCATCATCCTCATCATCGTATCGATTGCCAAGCGTCTGGCGTCATAATTTCGAGTTTGCTGTGGAAATTGTCGCCAAGTGCCTGCCGTCGTCTTGAAAGGCGGAACCTGCAGATTTCCCCAGCACACACACACACACACTCCCTCTCTCTCCCTCTCTCCGCAGGACACAGCCGTCGTTCTCAATTTTCCCCAAAGGACTCGCCGGCTCGGTGACAGCTGCCAGCGACGGTAGCTAACGAGATAAATTTCAGTTTGATGGCAGGCGTCGGGCGAATGCAAATAATTTGGAATGAAGCATCAGGTAATATGGATGTGCGCGCCAAGCACTGGCAATTTCAAAAAAAAAAAAAACACAAAATTCCGGTACTGATGATGACCTGCCGCCCCACTCCCACCTCCCCCAATCGTATCAGAAAGCCATAACATCGTTTTGAAGGGGATTTTCCTGTTGTATTTTTGTAATTAGACAACGAAACAAAAGACCATAAGCCCGAGTGTTGGCCTGCCGGCAATTTGAATTACAAATTGCAGATCGCGGGGGAATTTGTCTTGGGGGCTTCTCTTTTTTTTTTTTGCCCCCCCCCTCAGGCTGTATTTATTTTTTCGCCCTGTGCAACGGTGCGTATACGTTACGTTCGCTTTCACTTTGGTTTGCTTTGCTTTGCTCGCTGACTTGTAACGCTCACGAAAATATATACAGGAACGTTATATGCACGGCAGCTTGTCATGTGTCGACATCACATGTCATTTCAGGACTTCCTAACCCCTCTCACCCCCCCCTAAAAAAAAACACAAATGCTTAAATGCTTTTTGTAGAGCAAAAAATTTATGCAAATGTCAGCTGCAGAGGTGGCTCCTGGATATTCGCGGTGAATGGAGGAGAGATATTTAGTCTAAGCAGGGATGCAGATAACCTCTCCCTAGTACTCTCTCCCCTTTTGACCCCATTCGACCTCGTTCGTTCCTTGTCATTCTAAGCACACACACACCCAAATGCATGCTATATGTACTTTTCTTTATCCACTGACTTCCTATCAATTGTCGGAGGTGTCATAAAAAGTGCAAATAACATTTTCCAACTCAAACAATACAATTAAAGAAGGGAAATGACTCAATTTAGGTTACACAAAACGAGAGTTGAATACTCTAGTAATCGAAGGATTAATTTAAAGAAGCTGCGAGAGGGAAATGCTGTCATAAAACCCTTTAAAATATATTTAAATACCTCTAGTGGATTTCATAATTGTTTCTTTAGTTATTTATCAGCTATAAATATTATTTAGCAACTCAGAAAAGTAGAGTGACCTTCCATAATTAATAATAAACGTTGTAGATAAACTTGAGTTGAGTTTCCTTCTTAGCTTTCACCGCCAAATAATCGCACCTTAAGTGAGGGCATATAAAAACAATGAGATCCTAAATGCTCTCACTCTGCCATAGATTGCAAATCCACCACGGATACGCCCATCCGCCGGTTGAACACCCTTTTGCCTCCCTATTCCCCCCAAAACCGCCCGGGAAAGCGAGTTGCGTGTCGTGTAACGAGGTCAAATGGAAATCGCCGCGTTGGCATTAACTTTTGACACCGCCATCATCGTAGGAAGCTTGGGGGGGGAGCTTGGAATTCGGAAATCGGGAGTAGAAGTGGAATTGGTGGGGGAGGGGGAGAGAAACTGGGTAACTCCCGACAGTTCGTGCTGCTGCCACACGATTAAACAGTCAACCTATTGAAAGTCTCTCACGCAACCGAGCGAACAAAGACTTTTCCGGCTGGGAGTTGGTGCTGCAGCTCCTTCTCCTCCTTCCTTCGCGACTGGATTTTTCCTTGTTAAATGCAGCAACATTGAGCATTCGTGTTTTTTCCCTTCCTTGGCGGCGGCCCCCCATTCATTTCATTCCTCATTCATTTCATTCGATTGTCGTTGGCTTCAATCGCCTTTCATCAGTTCAGTTTCCACTTTCCCACAATCAATTCAATTGCATTAAAAAGTCACTTCACAATGCCGGGGCGATCAATAGAGAATTTTCTATTCCACTCTGAGCCACCACCTTGGCATCACCTCCTCCACCCTCCCCCCTCGTCTCAACTCAGTAATCGTTAAGTGTCAAGCCATGATTTAGTTTGGCAAAGAGAACAAACTTTGTACAAAAAAAAAAACAAAAAAAACACACAGAAAAGTTGGCTTCTGTTTGTTCGGGACTCCCCTGAATGCCTCGGCTAATTGATGCAAGCAATTTGGTTTATTTTCTAAATTTTTTGGCCAACCAATTTCTGCGGTAATCCCGGATAAAGTTCTACGGTTTTTTTTTTTTTTATTTGTGCCCGAAGTGTGCGAAAACTATTTGAACAATTTAATTTCACATTTGCCAGAATGAAACGTGAGAGCGAACATAAGCTTAAATAAACATTTAGAACAAAAAACGAAACAATTTATACCTTTGTCTTGCTAGATTGTAAAGAGAGGTTTTATTAAATAACTAAGTAACTTTTGTAATTTACAGAAATGGAAGCGAGTGTTCTTCAGACTCGTGAATGGAACTTGAAGAGCACTCCTCTTATATCACATTATCTGGCTTGCCCTCTGACTTATTAAGTTACTTTTGATATTTATGCAAACTGCTTTTTAGCATTCTTGCATTTTCTTGTATATATTAAATATTAAGTCTTAACGAATTCCGGAAACTGCTTTACTTTTTATTTATTTTCAGTTTTATGTCTGATTTAAAGTTGGTTGAATTGTTTATGGACTATTTTTTTGGGAAAGTGGATTATAAGCTCCTTTTTTAGCAACAATGTTAAGGAAAAACCACGATTTTTCATAACATTGTTGCTAAAAAAAGAAACTACGATTTTTCATTAAATTGTTGCTAAAAAAGGAACTTATAATGTTTATTTCTGTTAGAATATTGATTATATATTAGATTAATATATAAAACTAGATTTATGTCGACTTGATGTTTATTCAAACTCCATGTAAATAAAATAAAACAAAAAGCTAACTTATAACAATAAATAAATTATAAAACTTTAAAGACTTTCATATTTTACTTTGCTTTTTCTCATTACTAATAGAAACCAAAAGTTTTATTTTGGAAATTCGTATGACAATAAGCACTTTTTAGAATTTTTTTGAGGGCGTATGACCATAAGCACTTTTTAGAATTTGTATTCAAAAATAATTAGCTGCCTCTTAATAGTGATCGAGTATTAATTACTTTTATTAAGCAAACATCATTGTTTCCCATTAAATTCTAACCAAAAGAATTGCTTTGAATTCTATCTGTATAAATTAACTTTATTATCTGCTTTAACTATCCTGCTCATCAGTAAACATTTCTATAATTGTTTATGCATAGATATAATAAACCACAAGTAAATATATATATATTTTACCCTTAACTTATATCTCTTTCTCTCTATAGAAATGCGTTAATAAATAATTAATTTATGCCCGGCTTTATAAGCTTAATTAATCAGCAAACAATTTTATATTTTTTTATGGCAACATAATGAGCCGTTGGCCGCCAGTCAATATTTGTCTTGTAGTAATGACTTTTTTCCAAACCCGGGCACCTCAAACCGCAATCATCGTTGGACATGTCAGTTGCATTCCGCCAATGTCCGCCCGACCGCCCGCCCGCCCGCACACACACAGTGACCGCAGACCGCCGCTTCGAGTGTGAAAATGCTTGAATTATTGATGGCCGGCAAACAGAAAGAGTGCGAGCGGAGGGCGGGACATGAACGGGACAAGGACAGGGACACATGGGTGACCTCCTGCCATGCCGCAATTACATATGCACATTCATGCGAACGCCCCTTGATGTTGTGCTGCGTCGTGCTGCGTTGCTGCAACACATCTCTCTTTTTTTTTTTTGAGGGCGGCAACACAAAACACAGCCAGACAGACGCGCGGTTTGAGTGACACTTGAGCTTGCCACAATTTTAATTGACATCCACAGGGCGAATTTGTGCTGCCGAGCTGCAAGCCAGCCCTGCCGCATAGCTAAGGGAATTTGTAATGTTCAATTCGGCACACAATATTGATGAATGGCTGAATGGTATTGAATTAATGAGGCGAGCCAATCGATGGGAACAAGCCCCAAATGGGGCGAACTGGCGGCAGGTAATTGATTAGATGGCATTCTGGATCCCTGCCATCCTAGGGGGGCGGCATCGAAATGAGCTTATTGCAATATAAGCCCTAAACTGCATAACATGGGTCAACATGGCGTATGTGGTATATGCATTGGTATACAAACAATATCACGTATACGCAACGTTTCAGTAAGCATTATTATTTCAGGCTGGGAATCGATGTGCCACCGCACAATGTCTTTGACAATTTAATTAGTTTAATTACTGTTATTGTGCCTCGCTGGTGGGGTTATAAATCGAAATGTTAAATTCGTTTTTATTTTGTTTTATAGTATTTCGCTTTTATGGATTGTGCAAAAAATGTCATTCCATTTGGCTGGACTAAACCTGCTTATTCGGGCCTTATGTCTGTCAATTGTTTTATTATTTCCAATTTAAAGTCATTTCCATTGAAATTTAAGTGCCAGGCACTTTCTGAAACGACAAACAAAAAAATATGCCCCCAATGCTCTTTTGTGCCCTCCGTTTCTCTATTTATCTCGTTCGCCTTTGTTTGGTATTTTTAAATTCGCGCTGAATGAAAGGCTCAGCGGCTTATATTATATATGTATATACACACCGACCGCGGTTGCATGAATAAAAACAGTGGAAAAGGGACAGAAAGTATGAATATTTCGCTGAAAATGTATGTAAACACAGCGAAACCAAATACCTAGGGAAAACAAGAAAGGAAATACCCAAAATCGAAGCAAACAGAAGCTGTCAATACCCTGCCAAACCGAAAAACGCTGGCAACAAGTTACACCGTAGAAAAAAACACAAGGCTTTAACTAAAATTGATTCTAAATTAAAGTAAAAAGAATACGTGACTTGTTTAGGGGAAATTAATATCCATGGAGCGTAAATCAAGTTTCTCAGTATTTTAAAATTTGAAATGGAAATTTCATCAGTGTCTGTCAAGTGGAAATTCATAATAAGGGCAGAGAGTGAAGGGAAGTAGGTCCCACCGGAAGCAGGGCCCATCCCTTTTATAATATATAAAATATGGAAAATACCCAAACTGGAGTTAGAGCAGTTCGACCGGCATAACAATCATAAAAGCGAAACAATCATAATAAATGTGGGAAATCCTTTGGCTGCACCGTCCGAGTTGAATTGAAAATTGAGGCTTTGCGGTAACAGTTGTGCGGGGGCCGAAAGCCAAAAGGGTTTCCTCCGGGATATTTAAGGGTAATTCCGGCCCATTAGCTAATGAACGGCACTGATCCGATCTTTCCTTTCCCTTCTTTATTTTTTTATGACTGAACACAACTTTGATAGCTGCAAACGCACAAAGAATGTGGCCACCTTTTGTGGCATTTAATTAATAAAAAAAAAAAAATAGAAGGAGGAGGAAATGAAAAGGAAGACAGCCAAGCAAAACCACTTTCCACTTTCGCCTGGTCCATTGAGCAAAGTACTCAAAGTACTGCCTCTGATTCCAACGGGATCTGCTCGTCTCCTCCTGGCCAGCTGGGAATGCATTCCAATTTAACATTCCCCATAAATTTCCTGCCACGCCGCCCCCCCCCAGCCGCCGCCATGCTGAGTTAATCAAGGCTTCGGTAATTTGGAGAAGAGTGTGAAGTGTTTTTGGCCCGGACTCAATGGAGTGTATTATTCGCGCTGGCCACCGCACCAACCGCCCGAGCACTTCATCAATGCCCACCCCCCAGGCCCAGGTCCAGCCCCTGGTCCTGGCCAATGCCACCTCCTGGCAGCCCGCCGCCCCTATCACTGCACCGCTGCCTTCGTTCCGTTAAGTGTTTTACAGCGCTCTCCACAAAGCGCACATCATTCATGTCCGAGCCAGGATGTAATATTTGCCCAAGGCCGAAACGGCCCGAGGCCCATCCTTTATTTTTTCCATGACTGCCTTTCTACTCGTCCACGTACACACATCAATGGGTGAATTACGAACAGGTGCACTGAGCGAAATAAGTTGGTTGGTTGTAAAAATAACAGATAAGTCATCTAAACTATCTAATATAAGTGAGGATCTGAGGATTTTGTAGCTCCTATTTGTTTAATTCTTAAACATTTAAATAGAAAACTTATCAAAAACCAAAAGATAACTTTATTTGACATTCTTAAACCTTGATATATAAATTTTATATTGGTTAAGAGTCTGGAGAATGTGGTATTTTACCAACCATAAATATCTGACGAAAACAGAAGCCAGAATCTACGACAGATATATAATTTTTGCAATCTACATTGCCTTTAAGAAATCGTTTTCTGAATTATATGTATCTTTATTATATATGTATATCTATATCTATATTATATATTAAATATTTTCTATATATACTTGGATTTGTGTAAAAAAAATATATTAATATAATGATATATAATATATTGATAATATATTCTGCGTGGACGTTTATCTAAAGTTTAATATTAATATTTAATGGTAATTTTATATGTTGTAAGGTAAGAGGCAATAAAGCTGATCAGTTGTTCGTAGCGGGTCAGCGAATTTCTCTGCTGACGCTCTGCCGGCACATGCACACTATTCAAATTCGAGCGACTTCGTCAAAGCTTTTTGGGCTCGCTCTCGGCAATTAAAGCACAGCCTTAGTGATGTCCCTTTGTCATATTGTAGCCAAATCTAGCCTATATGAGCGTTAAATAGCTATTTTTGTAGTCATGGCTATAAAACCGCTGTTATTTTTTGTTCTCATCTCTAAGTACTTTATTAAATTACTGTTATTTTTTGTTCTCATCTCTAAGTACTTTATTAAATTACTCACACACATAAAGGCAATGTCAGCTTGGGGTTTTGTAATGGTGTGGATGTGGCCTTAGAATAGACAGGAGTTCCGAGTTCGAACCCGGATTTAAGAACTTTTTTTTTCTTTGTCTTATATCTTTTAAATCGTAAAAAGTCATACCTTTTGAAATAAAACACCGTTATTAGTATTATAAAAAAAAAAACAAATTAATAGTTATAAAATATTTCTTTGTTTATTTTTTTTTGTACTCCCCAAATATATTGCTTTCTTTTCTTCAAGTGCACATGCGAAAGGGCAGGAATATATGCGAAAGTGGATGAGGATGTGGATGTCTGTCGACCAGTTGGCAGTGGCAGGCTTTCATTGCATATGAATCAAGTAAAGGTAATTGAAAATCAAAGCCACTGAATTTTGAGGCTGAACTGGATGGGACTCCCGGTTTCCCAGACTCCCGGACTCCCGGACTGCCCGGAGTTCGAAGTGTTCGCAGTGTCCGGAGAGTTGTGAGTGTTCTCTTAGCCTGGCTTAGTGGCAATTGTCGGGGGGGTTCGTCTCAAAGGCGATTTGCAGCTCGGCTGGCCGAGCAATGCTGCCTTTGAATTGGCAACTTTTGAACTCTGAAGTGGTTATCGAGTGGTGAAGGCCTGGCCTGTTTTCGATAACTTTGATTAGCCGAAAGTGCTACTTAGCTGGGAGTCCTTGCTGCTGGAATCCTTTTACTGTGGGGATTCCGGTAACGCTGCCGTATTAAATTAGCCGAAATGGAGAGTGGATGCTTCAGTTACTGCTGCTGGCATGTGTGTTGCACGTGTCAGGTGACTCCTCCCTGCCTCATCCGCACACCTTTCGTGCGCACTGTGACACTTAGCAGACAATTAAGTTTGGCTGACCCCCAAAAACAATGGCAGCTTGCATTTCCCACGCCCTTGGGCGGCCGAGGGGGGGCCGGGGCGCCCGGGTTTTTCATAATTAATCCAACAACTGCCGGGGGGCTTTCCCAGCGCTTATGCCACCCAGCTTGCGGTGTGCGGCCGCCTGCTGGCTCCTGGCAGCTGGGAAAGCATTTTCGCCATTTTCCAAGACAATTTGCAAAATTGCAGCACTGCCTGCCAGGCTCTTTCTGTTTCTGTTTTTTTCTGTTTTTCCGCTTTTACCTCGCTTTCAATTCGCTGCTTTTGTTTTTCTGCCTTGCCATTCTCATACACATTCAAGCCGAGCAAAAAAGCGAGGAGGAAAGCGAGAAAAGCGAGCGATGCAGGGAGGGTCGTGGAAATGTGCGCGGCAGCATAGCTTGAAAATCTCCAAAGCGCGCGCTCCTTGCCAACAGCAAAATGCAGTTTTTGGACACACCGATGGAAAAAGCAGTCCAGGCCCAGGCCGCTTTCCGGTTTTCAATTTCACGGCAAAACTCTGGGGACAAACTTTGGAAATTGTTTTGCCCAGAGGTGTCAAGTGAGTTAGAATTTCTTGGGTATCTCGGCGATAATGCGATTTAAGGCACAACGTTAGCTGGGAAAATGGTAACAGAATATTGAAAATATGTTAGCTACAAAATGCTACAAAATGCTAGACTTTAAAAGGTAAATATTTCTGCTTCCTTAAGAGATTTCTAGCTCGTATTACTTTAATTATTTTCTATATATTCCAAATAGTTTTCAAAACCCTTTTAGGAAAAACCTTTAACAAAACTCAGAGTAGAAAGCATCATCATTTAGCATTCAATTAGACTCCCCATTGAAAGCTATTTAAATTCAGGATGCAGCCAATGGTTTAAACTTTAAGGCAAGTGAACTTAATTAAAGTTGAACTCATTAATAAAAACTACACCGTGCTCGCTTTGCTCTCGACAGTTTTCCCGCCAATTCACGAGTGCTTCCCAATTTGAGGGAAATTTCCGAAGAAAGTGAACTCGGGAAGTGTCGTCGTCGCTCGCTCGCTCGCTGGAGCTCCTTTGCTCCACGGAACTTGTCTTGGGGCCACTTGCCTAATCCGCTTTGCCATGTCGGCGGGGGCGCGGATGTCAAAATTTGCTGGATGGCAGCTACACACTGGCTCCTAGATCCTTTCGGGCATAAAAAAAGTTTACCGAAGCGCGGCATGTTCTGTGGCAAGTAGCGCCATTGTACGAAACTTTAATCCCGCTTAAATTATAAATGGCACATTTGGCTTTCTCCCCCCTTAAGTTGCAACCAGAATGCCGATGCTGATACCTATGCCTATGCCTCCCTCTCCTCTATACATACAATACCCTGTATTTCTATAGTCCGTATCCCATAACCCATAGCCCATGTCAGGGACTGTGCTCGAGCGCCTCTAGAAAGTTTATGTATGTTGTCACAATCTCCATGGGTTTTTGGCGGAGGCGGGCAGGACAGGAGCGTTGGCAAACACAAAACACTTTGTAGCCTTTTATTTGGCAAGTGGAATGCACTGCACTAAAGCCAAAGTTTACGGCTGGCATTTAGTTGCTTCGTCGGCCCCAAAAAGCGAAAACTTCTAAGCCGAAAACACGGGGCCAAAGTGAACCGAACTGACTTTGCAACAGCCAACAGCCACAGTCACAGTCATAGCCACAGCCACAGTCTCGGCCTCAGTCTCGGCCTCCCCCAGAAACTCTCGGGCATAAAATTGTTGCCGACATGTTTGCTCCGCTCCCATTCGCTTGTTGAATTATGATTTTCTGCCTGGCCTGGCAAAGTGTCTCCATCTCGCAGTCCGGAGTCGGGAGTCCGGAGTCCGCAGTCTCCTAGGCACCAGGAAATCAATTAAAACTTTGCATCTTGTCAGGGGACACCAGGATACCGAGTCTGTTCTGCATGTTTTCATGTCTCCATGCATGTTGCCGGCACATCAAACAAATGTCATTGCCGGCCGAACATCCGACAGTTAACTGCAATTAAACGTCAGGCAATGCACAATTAATGCTCAAAAGATGGTCAAGTAATACAGTAAAATTACAAACTTCAATGGTCAGGATATTGATTTTGATTTAACCTTAATATACCCGATACATACTAAGCTATAGGGATATAAAGTTGATGCCTAATATACCATTAGAGTATGACTTTTATAGTTTTTATTTGTAAATTTATGCTGGCTTAGCTTTAACTTTTATAATATTTATATCAATTCGTTAGGTTTTAGTTACTAAACAAAGGCACCAATCAATTTATATTTAAAGTTCTTATTTTTCTACTGTTTAATTAATAAAATCCTCAACAAAAAAACGCCATCAAGCAAGGACCCCTTATACAGATTTAGCAACCTTTTAGACTTAGTAACTTCTCTGCATACCAGCTACTAAATACACTTTCCTGGCTAGAAAAGACTATAAAACTCTTTGAAAGGATACATACTTATATGTTCATATACAAACTAAGCTCAAAGTGAAATTCTACATTTTCAAAAACTGGAAAAATTGTCAGTTGCACTCAAAGTCAGAGCTGTCAAAATAAATTAAGAAACCAGGCATACCAATTTGTTCAAAGTAAAATAAACAAATGCAATTAAGACTTTTTAAGATGAAACAAAAGGCTTTTTAATACCCTTCCATTTCAGTAAAGTATAAACATATGTTCTGTCATAGTTTCAGATTAGTTTTATTTAGTTATTAATAAAAAACAATACAAATATAATGTATTATAAAAATAAATACAATTTGGCCGCTTTTCTGCATTTTAGAGATGAATTTATAAATAATGTAAAACCAAACTGAAGCTACATAAAAACAATACCGACATAAAAACCAATCAAAAATATATGCATTCACTTTTTTTTAAATGATAATTAAATCGATTTTCCACACGAATATAACAAATAACTTCTCATCACACTTAACCGTTTTCCGCCTCATTCGGGGCCTTCCGAAATACAAATTGCCGGAGGGACCAAGTTTATTACATTTTCCGAAGCCCTCGGACTCTGTTTAGTTTTCGTTCGGTTTAAGCATTTTTTCAGCACACTTTTCTCGAAATTTTCCTCATTTTTTTTTTGTTTTTGCCTTTCCTGTTAGCGCTTGCCTCGTAAAACAGTTAGGGAGCATTGTAGCCGCCGGCCGCCGGCACAAATTTTAATTAGAGTGCGCCACGCAAACATATCGTCCTCCATAGGCTATATAGCCAATGCCAACGCCATCGCCACCGCCAAGGATGCGATACTTTGGGGTCTCCGTTGTGCACACAATGTTTATGTTTGTTTGTCATACATGGGAGAGTCCCTGGTGCATTGAACGGTATCCAAATAGGACCCTAAAGCGTTTTGTATTCGGGTAAATTGGCAGCGGGCGCTCGCAATTGTTGCAGTGGAGCTGTGGAGGTGCAGGACACTCTTTTGGCCACAATAAACATGGGTGCAGCATTTTCGGGGCGGGGGGCCACGATTCCTCCAATAGATGTATGCAGTTCCAGTGGTTTCTTCATCTCCTCTATGCCATTCGTTTTTCCCCCAAATTCCTTTTTCCCCATTTTTTTTTTCTGCCGAAAACTTGAATGTAAATTTGTTCTGGCTTCGTCGGTTAAAGGCCAGGCAGCCACCGAACACAATGCAAACCGCCCATTTCCCGGTCGCAGCTCGATCGATTCCCTCGAAATGGGATTCTTGCATGTGGTCGGAGCATTTCTTTCTTTCTTTTTTTTTTGGGGGGCAGTTATGCAATTCGCTGGCCAGAAGAATTTGTTTGCATGAAAATTTAACGTTATTTTCCGGGGGCCGAAAAGAGATGTGTTTGGATCTGTATTTGGAAATGATAATGCAGCACGCAGGGGCATCAAGGGAAAGTGGGTTTTATTTGGAATTAATAAGCTACATTTAAATGAGAAATCTTAGGGATATCTCGGAAATCTTAGGGAACAAGGTAACCCGAAAGGTTACAAGAGAATTCTTCTTCAGGAAGTTCTGAAATACATAATGCTACTACAAAATCAACCAATATCCACATTGAACGAGGCTTTAAATGTTTTAAAATAAGAGAGATAGTTATTAATATAAGTTATTTTCTGTTATTTAAATAAAGGAAAGCACTAGGAGCACTAGAAATTCACAAGTCTGAATTCAGGTATGCGATACTATAAGTACTATCTCATCAATGTTGATAATTTTTAAATTTCTGAGATATACTGAAGAGAATTTAGTGGTTGTTTTGAAACTGCTGTATATATAACATTTACAGCACTTGTCTTTGGACAAACGATCTGTGTGTGATCTATATAGTCTCGCATTTATATTGATTTATTATATTGATATATATATATATTATAAATATTGGTTTATATTGATTAAATCAAGCCGATTAACCTCTACTTAACGCTCATAATAAAACAATAACTAGATAGACCAGCGGTGGGCACACAAATACCTTGTTAGAGTAAAATTTGTGTAGGTAAGACCGATGGCTCTTACGCACACAACACGTAGGCTTACACACGGTGCAAGCAGAGGCCAGGCAGAGATACTGGCGAGCTTGGGTGTCGTGCTAGCCCACACAATTGATGTAGACTTATAATATGAATTCTGATGTGACTTAGATCCTAAGACGTTATCTTTCAAAATATAAGAATAATATTACAAAATTATTATTGATTATTTAGCTACTATAATTAACAATAAATTCTACACAAAGCAAAAATTTCCGCACTTTATAATGCTTTTATAGTAATATTAATAATAATAATTATAAAAACTCTACAATTTAAGTATTCAGTTAAAGCCTCAAGGGGAACTTATCCTTGAGCTATCAGAAACATTCAATATATCCTTCTGCATTCATTTAAAGTTTAGTTAAAATTGCAATTACCCTATTTCATTTAATGCTTAGTACTTCCAACTCAAAAGCCGTGAAGCAGCAAAGCAATTTTGAGCTAACCGTAATGAGTAAATTAAAATTGCAAGGCATTCTGCTTTTCCAGATTATATGCGAGGCTGCTGTATATAATCGGGGAATGCAGCTCCGTCTAAGATATTCTCCTGGCTAATCGCTGGACCAAAGCCGTAGGTAATTATGAGGAGCAGCAGCAGCCTGCCTGCCGTTTTTGAAGTATAACGGCAATGCCGACACACAGGACATCTGGCCTGCATTATCCGAGTAGAGGAACTGTTCCCAGTATATGCTCTGAATGGATGCTTCTTTTTTTGCGCAGAATCAGCATCCACAGTTGTCAGTTTGGTTACTCCGGTGTGTGTGTGTGTGTGTGTTTTTTGGGGGGGCCACAACCAGTAGCTCTGCCAGCTCCCATCAGTTGCACGTCGGCCTCTTAACGGAACGGTTCACCAGCTCCGGAATGCGGTTGCCAACGAGATCGGTCCTGTGCTAGAGAATTATTAACCACCACCTGCAGGTGTTTGGCGCCAAGCTGCCCATTTCGACTTTTTTTGCGGCGCAGAGAGACAAATTGTTTATCTTGTGTCAAGTGCTGCTGTACGACGGCCACCCTTGGACCACTTCCACTTCCATTCCGACACCGACTCCCAACACTCTTGTACATCCCCCCGAGTCGGCAGTGAAAGTTTGTTGTCGCCATTGCCTCCGCAGCTTCACTCCCGGTGTCGTTTTGTGGCTGCCGTCTGTGGAGTTGCCAGTTGGAACCTTGCGGTTTTCGGTGGCAGCCGAAATCGGATGACATTATCTCCCTGCGGAGCACGGGAGGCACACGGTGGCACACGGAGGGCACACGGAGGAGTGTGGTGTGGCGGCGAGACCGAAATTAAAAGCGAAACAAGGCGCCGCACCTTAGGCATGCATCTTTAATCAGGCGCCAATGAATTTGGGCGGCGTGCGAAATGTTTACGGCGTATGAATAAGCAATGAAATAAGCGCTCGCGGGCATTTGTCATTTGGCAAAGTGAAAATTGAAGTGACTGTGAAAATTGAGACAAATGTGCGCCGCCAGCAGCAGTAGCAGCAGCAGCCAGGATTAAGAGCAGCAGGTCTAGGCAACTCGAGTCAAGTCGAGAGAATCTGGGCATAATTTCATCTTAACTAGGTAAATATTGGGTTTACTACGGGCTCACGTACATACCTTCGACAGTGTGTATGAAATGTGTGTGGGCGGAGGGTGGAAAATGGGTCTGTTTCACACCTGTTACAACTTAATTACGGCTCGGCAAAGTAACTGAATTATTCACCTGGAATGCGGCTCGATGGCAGTATATTTGCCAAAGCAGAAGTACAAATAGCCAGCGGGGAAAATGTGTGTGTATGTCCGAGGTCCGAGGAAGACCTGGCTAATTCCCCAGGAGGCGGGTCAAAACGGAATGGGATTGGAATCCAGGGTATAGGAGAATGTGGCATTCATATAAACGAGAATGAATGAATGTAATTGCTTTTGATTTATCTCACTCTCATCGCCCGAAATGAAAGAGGGGAGCACAGCGGGCAAAGCGGGAAATAGAGTGGAAAGCCATTTATTTGGTGATTTCCGCCCAAGACCTGTGCCCAAATACAACAAATTCTGATAAATTATTACCCAGATGATTATTGATGAACACTAATTTATTAAGTCAATGCGCCTGGGAACCTGTGCCCGTAAATGTAACTGCGGCGCCGGGAACCTCAACCTCAACCTCAATCCCAACCTCAACCTCAACTTCGACTTCAACTTCAACCTGAACGTGAACCTCAACCCAAGTCCAACCTCAAGACCAACCTCAAACTGAGACTGAGAGTCGGGAAAACCTTCTTTTTTTGGGGGGGAAATGGAATTTGAAATCATAAAATTATTTATGAAGGAATGCCTGCGAGGGCGAAGGGACCTTTGGCATTGCCTTTTTTGGGTTTGCGGCCAACTTATTCGAGAATAAAGGGAAAAGTTTTACTTTTTGTGGCTGAATTATAAATATATATATATATATGAATGTGTGTGTGTGTAATGCATATTTGGTGGCCCCGTATTACTATATATGTAGGACACGTCTATGAATTTGTTTTCATTCGCCGGCTTACGTCCAGCTTAAAAGCGCAAAACTTTGCTGGGTCAGTCCTTCTCCCCCGGGGGAGACATAACTATTTTTGTGCTTCATTAGAAAAAGGAGAAAGCCATGAATTCGAGATTAGGTTGTATATGATTAATGTTTGAAGCTGACCGTGCCAAAGTTGGCAGATTTAAAATGCACACGCCCCGCATAAATCAATTTCTGAAATGCACTGCCAGTGTGCACAGCGCAGCGCAGCGGGATATCCGATTATGTGGCTTTGATAACCACATCGATTAATCAATGGCACTTTAATGGTTCTCCGCCCATTCCGGACATTCTGGGGCCCTGCAATCACCATGATGAAATCAGTTCCGAGCCCTGTCCTGATGGAACTTCAATGGTAACAGGAGCTGGAGCTGGAGATGGAGCTGGAGATGGAGCTGGAGCTGGAGGAGCTCTGAGCTTGAGCTTGACTGTGGCCAGGAATCGATTAAATACGCAAATTCTTTGAGGCTATCCAAGCTCTCTCCCTTGCCGCTTGGTTATTTTAGTTGAAAATACATTTCTATAAATTTGTGCACTCGAAGAAAAGGGTATTTAGAAATGCAAGCCAGCGTAATTAAGTCAGCAGACTGGGAATAGAGTAAGAAAAGGATTTTAAAGGAAATATTATGGGTTGCTCAAAAAAATCACTAGGGTTATAAAAACGCCTTAAGTTTTTTTAGGATGTAACATTTTATAGCATCGTTTTGATACATTTGAATGTAATTGCTGTAGCACTCTCGATTATATGAGTTTTGTTCTGACTTATCGATATGTTATCGATTACTTGTTACCACAAAATGTAAGGATATTTATATATTATTTATAGGCCTTGTTTTTCTGTAGAAAGTTAATATATTTTTAAGATTAATTGGATAATAAATATAACATTTCGTAGGCAATACAGTGACAACTTATTTCTGTCTCGTTCGCACTTACTTCAAAGGCTTAGTCGAGTGTGGAACCATGGGTTCAAGTAATTAAAAACATTTTTAATAATTTATCATTCAAGTATGTCTTGCAATTATATGTATTATTTAATTTTAAATTATATTATATTATATTACTGAAATATATTATTTGTATAACCTTTATTATTAAAATTCTTCTAAATTATCCTTTAATGGAAAGATGCTCCCTAAAAAACCACTTCGTATATATGGTAATAAACCAAGCACCTTTCTTACTTGTTTTTGCAACATTTACTTAATAACTGAATATAAGATATTTATTATTAGTAAATGTATATTACTTTGGCAAATTTTACAACCCCAAACATATTGTTGAACATCTATAAAATCGTGTTTCAGCATATTTCAATGTTGCTGGTATCCGAACGCTGTATCGAGAGCCTTAAACGATCTGATACAATGTATACTGCAGCATGAAACAATTTCTTTTTTCCACTATATTTTTCCCTCAAAGAACAACAGTGTATTCTGTTGATGAAAAAAAAAATGGGTTCCATTATTTTTCGAAATTAATTGGCCAACGCTTGTGAAACAATTTCCGGTCAGGAATTCCTCTAGCATTTAGAAGGCAAACACGGCGAAGGGGTTCGGATGGCTGGGCTTGGGTTGGACTTGATTGGGGCTGGGTGTATCGCCTCCCCCCGCCCCCCAATGGCTCTGAGGCATTTTGAATATTTCATTTTCGCATTTTCATATTGGCCAACTGGTCAAATAAATTGGAGGCAAACAACAAATAAACGTGGCAAGAAGGAGTGGCGATAGATGGCGAAGGCTTCTCCATAGATGGAAGATGAAAGGTTCCGATGCCTGCACTTGTTACGTCCGACCCGGGAGTCGGGATCGGGATGGGATTTATGGAAGCCGGAATGTTGACACAATGCCCAAATAATTCAAATGTTGTGCGAATCTGCTGAAATATGTTATACATTCATTTACATGCAGATCTGGGCCCTTCGGCTTTTAGACGGATTTGACACGTAGCTGTGGAAAATGCAGATACAGAATTCAAGTGGGCCCATTTCGCAGGATGAGGATGCTGCAGGATGCGAGCAGGGTCGGCAGGATATATAGTGTGTGGAGCCACCCATCCTTTGGAGGGGGTGGTGTTGAAATGCAGAGTTTCCCCCTGTGTGTGTGTGCCAGCTTGTTTGTATTTGCATTTCCATTTGGTTTTTATTTTTCACTTTTTTTTTGTATGTTGACTGTGACTGCAATATTCGCTTGAATAAATTATCCAGGTGAACATTGCTCTGCATACCAAAAAAGAAGCCGGAATATGCCACAATATCGGACTTTAAATCAAAGTCAGCCTCTTTGCCAACGTAATTGTCTTCGATTGCCAGACGTTTGTCAATTGGCCCACCGGGGGGGGATGGCGGAGGAATATAACAATATATTAATTTACGGGGGAGAGAGTGTGGGGTGGGGGTGTGGGGTGCAGAGAACGGAACTTCCTGCAGGATAACGCCATTAATTTGGATTACAATTTCATGTTTCATGAAGTGCCGCGCGCTCGGCAATCACGACTATCGCCGAAATCCCCTTCATTGTATTCAAATTTCTTTATCCCCTTATAATGTCCGTCCCAGTTTCCATAATGTCCCCGGGTTTAGGCCACCCCCCTGGCACCCGACCTACCCCCCTCTTTCTCCCACCCGATATCCCTCACCTCGCCAAGCTCGTTGCCAGTCACTGTCGCCTTCTGCGTTCGCTTTATGGTTCATGTTCATGTCTTCTTTATCTAAATCATCCAACTGTGTAAATATTTGCCTCGCTTCCTGCATTCCATCCTCGTTATCCTTAAATCGTGCGTGCCGAGCTATACAAAGACAGAGGAGCGCTCGAGGAGCGGCAAGGAATAAAGCAAACCAGCCAAGCGACCAAACCCAACCCCAGCTATCCGACGACCCATCCCAGGCCCTCCTCCTCCGACTGACTCCTCCTCCGACTGAGTGAACCGACCTACTCTACACTGGGTTAAATTTTGCATAAGAAACACAGGGGGGCAGGCGCTGCACAGTGGCAAAAGCTGGGCAGGCGGCCAAAATTAGGTTAAAAATATGCTGAAGGTATACGTGCTGACAGAAAAAAGCTTAAGAAAAAGTACTTAAAGTTCCTAGAAACATGTGTCTTCTATATGTTATATGTAAACGTAAAGAGGGATTTCTGCAACTACATAGCTTATATTTATAACTTAATTTTAATCATTTACGTGTGACTTGAAACGCTGAAATGCCAAAAGGAAATTTATATTAAATATAAAGGTATGCGGGGTAGCGAAAAAAAACTACTAGTTTACCAGGAAAAGCTGCAACAAAATGTTGCAAGTACAAAGAAAACCAAATAAACGTTGCTACAGAAATTACTAAACCTTAAAAGCCTTAACAAGATGTCAAAAATTATGCTACAAATATGTACATACGAGTATATAGTAAAAATAAACAAATTTACAGTTAATTTGTTGCCTAAAAAGTTGAATTCCATACTTAAGGACACTTTTTTTAAGAGTTTCGGTAACCCTAATGATTTCTGTATTTTTTTTTTATTTATATAGGTATTAGGGGATACCTGGAATACCCTTTATCACCGCTATAGGGATTTCTGTAGCTCCCTTTATGCACTTACATAATTTGGTCACTCTAAAATTTGATTGCATACTTTTAGACACCTTTTTAAGGCAAATCAAAACCCTGATGATTTCTGTAGCGAATCAGATTAACCAGTATTTTCAGAGGAATTGTTCTAATAAAGTTAGAATTCCTACTTAGGAAATGCATTACAAATAGTAAGATTTATAGTTAAGATATTTAAAGTATTAAAATCAAGCAATATAC
>JAEIIG010031224.1:0-12375 GCA_018904695.1 Drosophila parvula
ACTACTGTCTGAATAGGTCCCGAGTCTAGAGACAAAGGCCACACGCATCTTACATTTTTAAGACCAATACTAATATATTTATTTATATTAGATTATATTTATATAATATTTATATTATATTTATATTCTATTTGTATTATATTTATATTATATTTATATTATATATTATTTTATTATATCCAAGGCTGCTTCAAGATACAGTAGTAATCTTCAGAATACTCTTATTTCGATATCTTATTCATAAAACCATTTGCTTATAATTCTCAAGTGATTTTTTCATGAAAAAATTGAGTAATAATGAAATAAGAAGTACGGATTAGTTAGCCCAACCAAAAATATTATTATTAAGTAAAAGCATTTGAAAATCTACAGACAAAAGACTATTTAATTATTTTCCCACATATATCTATCTAGTTTTCCCCTTTGTCTATAATTCCCAAATTACTTTTCTATGGACAATGGAAATTAAAGAAAACTCCTTCCTCACTGTCAAAGGGGTTAAGCGTGTTAAACACACATATCCCAATAGCGACAATCAACTTTGACTTCTGTTCTGTAAGTTGGCCACACTTTACCGCCTGCCACGCCCACCGCCTCCCAGAGAGACCGCCTCCTTTTTCGATCACGCCCACACGAACACACACAGACACACACACACACTCGACAAATCAATTGGCAATCAATGGACGCTGTCCGCTAGTTGTGGTAGTCAATAAATTGCAAGAATTTTCTTTATACCTTCTCCTTCTCCTCTGCCCACTTTTACCGTTACTACGCGTAGTGCCGTTAAGTAGCCATAAATGATAGAAATAGAGAAAGAGCAGGCAGAGGCAGAGGCAGAGGCAGAGGCAGAGGCGATACCCTAACACTTACCGTTAGGCAGCAAGTCGAAGAAGAAAAGAAAAGAAGAAGCAGCAGAGGATTTTCAGGCGATTTGAGTTGATTTTGTTGCATTTTCCTCGGTGATTTCGCCTTTTGTAAAGATTCCCAGGAAATGCTCAGCTCAAAGTGCAATTAAATGGGGTTTCCCGATGACCCCACCCTCTCTCACCTGTGTGTGTGTGTGTGTGTGTCAAATTGAGCATTTAATGGTTTTCCGTACGCTCCTTGGGCAGATTTGCCTGGCCTTTGACTGAGTCACATTCTCGTATATTTTCTCTCCTCGAAAACAATGTTGGGAAGTAGAAGGTCGAAAGTGTCGGAAGCAGTGCCCTCCTGTGCTCCTCCTTCTCCTCTAAAAATCCATCCCGAAGGTATGGAAAAATGTGCATCGAAGGTACGCGAGCAGAAAGGACTTCTTTGAGTTTGCATTTCTTTGCCCGGCCAACCAATTTGAATATTATGCCAACAAAGAACAAAAAAAAACCAGAAAAAAACGAGGGGAGAACAAAGTTGGTTGTAATAAAAAAAAAAAAGAAAAAACAGGAACACATGAATGGAAAACGAAGTTTGATGCTCTCGCAAGCGGTTTGCTATGCGAGGAATTTCTCATTCAATTTCCAAGAGAGTTTTACAATAAACTAGTATTATATTTGCTTTTATATGGCATTTATTCTATTTTTTTTTTTTTTTTTTTGTACACAATAGGAAGTATTATTTTGTGCACGAGAGATAAAATAAATCGAAGTTTCATGGCGCCCGAGGAATTTAATTTTTTAAAGAATCCAATAAATAAACTAGCTTTATTTTAATTAAAATTAGAATAATAATAACTTAACGTGCCTACATTCCTCCGTTTCATTTAATTAAACTTCCAATTTAAAGCGGAATTCTTTTACTGATTGTATTAGGCTTTTGATTTTGTAGCCTAAATTTTGTATAGTTCACTTTTTGGTGAATTTTCAATTGATTTTCAATCAGTTTTGATGTCATAAAAGATGTGGAATATTTATAAATAGCAGCAGATTAAAAAAGCTGCTTTCAACTTATAATAAATATTTATTTCTCAAAAATATTCATGGAAGTAAACTTTCTAAAATTAGTTAGGCAAAGGAATCGAGATTTTTGCAAATACCTTTGGTCCCTAGAATGTAGACCACTTGAAGTGGAATTTCTGGGGAAAGTTTCGCCCTAAGATTTTCTCCGAAAATGTCTCAGAACAGTTTGATGGCCGAGAATACCCTTTCCGACAGCATTCTGTGCGTGTGTTTGTGAGTGGTGGACAGCCGACAGCTCAATTCTCAGCTGGAAAATGTGAAAATGCTGGTGGTGAAATGCGCAAGCTGAGGGCGGCGAGGAGAAGAAAACACACATCTCTTTTGAAACCCAACAACACCCACACACACACACACACACACATTGCCTTTGGCCTTTGATAGTTCAACCTGGGAGCAGTAGAAGGAAAGCAAANAAAAAAAAAAAAAAAAAAAAGAATGAACAAAAATTGAGCCAAAAATTGTAATAGAAATTTCTGGGCTCTGCACCCACACAAACTGGCAGCATTGGGAAAATATCGACAAGTGATGGAAGTTTGCCCTTTGGACAAAATCGGAAAGCCCAGCGGCCTATGAAGTTGCAGAATTTTCTACCAATTGCCCAATTGTGTGTGTGTTTGGGCACACACACACACAGGGGATATTTTAAATTGCCAATCCCGGAGAATTCTCGAAATCGACCATTGGCAGGGCATTATGTTGAGTTTATGAACAATTGTGAACAATTTAATGGCAATTAAACTAAGGCCTCATAACTGACTGACTTATAACCAAGCAACAAATGGTTTTTAATAATATTATGTAATACGAAACTGTACCTGCTAAGGAATTAAAGCTTTCTGCTTATTTCAAATGAAATAAGAATCTTATTATCACATAGCTTGTATGCAAATTAAAACTCAGTTCAGTTTCTTAGTATAAAACTTATGCCATCTCTTCTCTTTAAAAATACATAATTATTCCCAACGCAACTGTGGCAGCACTGTTTGCAGCAGCACATCCCTGCCAGTGTTGCCACCCTTATTGGCAGGAAAAACAAACGACAAACACGGACAACGAACCATCCATGGACAAGGACAGACTACCGGACGCACACACCGTGACAGATGATGCGCTTGTGCAAATGGCAACACAATTCATTTGCATTAATAATTGAGTCAACGCTTCGAATTAAAATACAATTTCATTGCTTGCATATTCATCGGGCCCGGAGTTGTTTTGGATTTCCATGTGCAAATATTTGAATCAATTATTAGCCCAATGAGCACTGATATCTCCCATGTAATTGTTTACCCGGCACACACATTTACACTGACTCATGCTCAGAGTCAGTCAGTCATTAGCGCCAGAGCCGAAAGCGTTAATATAACATTTAAGTATTTTTTATACTAATTACCAGAGTCATAATGTGGCGCCTGGAAGTCTGAACATGTCTGCTGTTGGTCCTGCCACTGCCTTGGTCTCCCTTCCTCCTCTCCCAATGTCTGTCTGGCTGGTCCTGATGCTGTTTTTTGCCTGGAAATTATTATTAAAGTTTACATTTGATATGCTTGTACAGTTGGTTTGCGGACACTCGTACATATACGTAGATATATGTATAACTCAAATTAATTTCAATTTGCCGTAAATTATTTGACGCATTCGCCAGGCATGTAATTTATGCAGCATTTAATTGCGAAACTTTAACCGCAAACTAAGCGTAAGGTAAACAAATCATCGAGTTTAAATGTAATTTCCATGTCCCATGATCAGGAATGTTTTCTATTTGCTGTATTTCTATGCTTTGTTTCGGTTTTGCTCTGTGTGTGTTGTGTATTTGTAATTATATAAATTTATATAATTGGATCGAACTTAAATATGGGAAATTTAAATAAAAGACTTGGAACTTTGAACGCTTCATATTCTAGAATAGCTACCGCTTTATATCCTTGATCCTTATTCTTAAACCGGGGAGTGAAATAAATTAAATTAGATAAAGTCGGGTTTGAACCCGTGCCGCCCAACCATCTGATGCGACTGCCTGTATGAGTGCGAGTAAGACGGACACAAGGTTGCCACTTTATTGTCTGATAACTGTCAAGTCTATCACCTAATTGTGTTCAAAATATCAGAAGAAGTTCGCAGATATATATTTATAACATATCCGTTTACTTTTTACCAACTTGTTTTTGCAAAATCCGAATAAAATTTGTAGAAGCTTTGAAATTGGTTTATAATAAATTATTAATTTAAGGAAGTGCTAGCTTTAGTGCTCTTATTTACATTTACATATAATACTTAACCTATTTCACAGATCTTTATTTTGTTTTCAATTTTAATTGCAAATATTTCCCATATATATACATACATATGAACTTAGCTAATTCAATTCCTGCCGTAATCCACACTTCAAAATATAATGTCATACATCTTCTAATTAAGCGGTCAATGGCTTTAGCTCGGCATTATTAGTGGATTCATATTAGAATGCCATTGTTATCCGAATTGAAATCCATGATTTTCGTCCTTTGTTCTGCTTGGGCAATTCGATTAAATCTCTCAACTTAAGTACAAGTCCATACGTAGCACACACAAATACCGGTATACGTACATATATTGTTCGTAGATTAAGATATACGTATAAACCAGATGTATATGTACTTATAAGCGACAAAAGGTGCTCCTCAACTGGCATTTCTAATGAATATTTGAAGCAGTCTGTGGCTCGACGGCGGATGAGAACCTTTTGAACATCGAAATGCCAAATGTGAAGAAGAGCGGACGACTCTGGGAAAATGTGGAGTTGCCGTGGAGTTATGGAGACCGCATTCGTCAAAGCCAAGTACAGAAATATATATATTTGTATATGTAACTGGCTCAAGAGGGCTTCGGGGGCACAATGGTACTTACAGTTGCCACTTGATTGGCGAACTTGTCTTTGATGTCAATTTCCCTCTGTCTCTCACCTCCTTCACCTTTGGTCGATGTTGGTGAGTCGCCAAATCCTTTTGGAATTTAATTGAATTAATACTGCATCAGAAATTGAGATTAGTACACAGGGAAATAACAAGCTTTCATTTTATTATATTATTTCATTTTCAATTTTAAATAAATAATACTTTATAGTTTAAAAAAATTGTGACCCTTTGCGGATAATTATTTGTTATTTATATTTGCGGAATTTACACTTGGGAATTACAAGCTAACAAGGAAAATTTAATTGAAAATTCGTATATTAGTATAAGTCTACAAAAAGTATCAAATGGTGTGCCATTTTCTATTCGATAATCCTTAACCATTTTTCGATAAATAATCATTTCAGGCAGTGAATAAAGAGTTGGGAATTATAAGCAATTCAAGGAATTTTATAAAAATAAATAGCAGACAATACAAAATATGATCTTATTTCACTCAAATTAGGTTTTTATATAAAAAATATTCTCTAGAATTTTCTTAAATTATTTTTTTTTGCCAGTTTAGCCCATGTGGACATTACTGGGCGTCCGCTCCAGGTGGCTTAATATTTTAGCAAGCCGTTGCGGGCAGGTGTTTGCAATTACCCGAAATTCCATTAAGTAATTATGAGGTCAGCTTGGTCAGCTTGGTCAGCCAGCCCAGCCTGTGGCCTGCTTATAACAATTTAATGGCCCCGCCGTGGTTTTTGGGCCCTGGCCCCACCATATATATAAAAGGACAAAAGTCCAGTGAAAGCGTTGATTGAATCGGCGTCATGTTGTTTCGCAAGCGAAAGCCGCAGGATGAGAACGCGATCCGCACCTTTGAGGACCTCACACGATTTCCGTTGACGTTCTACAAGACCATTGGCGAGGATCTGTACTCGGACCGGGATCCGAATCTAATCCGGCGATATTTGTTGCGCTTCTATCTGATCCTGGGTTTCCTCAACTTCAATGCCTATGTGGTCGGGGAAATCGCTTATTTCATAGTGCACATTACATCGACGACCACACTGCTGGAGGCCACGGCCGTGGCGCCCTGTATCGGCTTCAGTTTCATGGCGGATTTCAAGCAATTCGGTCTGACGGTGAACAGGAAGCGACTGGTGAAGCTGCTCGATGATCTCAAGGAGATATTCCCCATGGAGGCGGACAAGCAACGGGTCTACCATGTGGCCTACTACCAGAAGCATATGAATAGAGTAATGACACTGTTTACCATACTCTGCATGACATACACCTCCTCGTTCAGCTTTTATCCGGCTATTAAGTCCACCGTCAAGTATTATCTGATGGGTTCGGAGATCTTTGAACGGAACTATGGTTTCCACATACAGTTTCCCTATGACGCGGAGACAGATCTCACGGTGTATTGGTTCTCCTACTGGGGATTGGCACATTGTGCCTATGTGGCCGGTGTATCCTACGTTTGTGTGGATCTTGTACTGATCACGACCATTACCCAGCTGACAATGCACTTTAATTATATGGCGGATAATCTGGAGGCGTACGATGGTGGCGAGCACACGGATGAGGAGAACATCAAGTATCTGCATGACTATGTTGTCTATCATTCCAGGGCTTTGGAGTAGGTTTAATTAAGTATATGCTATGAAATATAGCACTTATTTTGGTATATATATTATATATTATATATATATATATAGAACTGGAAGTTTTTATAAACTTAAACCCTTTAAATATTTATGTAAATTATGATTTCTGAGCCCTGTGATTTTTGAACTTAAGAAATAACATTGTTAATCTAATATCTAATCTCATACCAAGTGTCAAATCAATCCCAAAACAGATAATACCTTTTTAATATGTTTCTTTTTCCTACTTTTGTTCCAGTCTCAGTGAGGAGGTGAACAGCATCTTTAGCTTCCTGATTCTATGGAACTTTATTGCCGCTTCCTTGGTCATTTGCTTCGCTGGCTTTCAGATCACAGCCTCCAATGTGGAGGACATTGTGCTATATTTTATATTCTTTTCAGCCTCGCTGGTTCAAGTTTTTGTGGTTTGCTATTACGGCGATGAGATGATCTCATCGGTGAGTGTGTTTTTTTGAATGAAATTTAATTTCTAGATTAAATTTGCAAGCTTTTTAAAAACAATCTTTTTTAGAGCTCTCGGATTGGTCATGCCGCCTTCAATCAGAACTGGTTGCCCTGCAGCAGCCAATATAAACGTATCCTGAAGTACATTATTATGCGGAGTCAGAAGCCCGCCTCTATAAGGCCGCCCACCTTTCCGCCCATCTCGTTCAACACCTTTATGAAGGTAATCAGCATGTCGTATCAGTTTTTTGCTCTTCTCCGAACCACTTACTATGGTTAGGGAGATAAATATATTCAATCAATGTATTCTTATAATATTATAGCTGTTTAAAGTGTATTAAATATACAAAATAGTAATGAATTAATATATATTTCAAAATGTGAAGCAATCTTAGATTATAGAGGCTTTAATTGAGTATTTAGTTATATGATATTATTGTTATATTCTACAGACGCCTTTGTCAAACCTAAAATCTCACAAAGCTCAAGACAATTAAAACGATTTTACTTTGTTCAAGCTCATCCCACTTATTTTCACTCAACAATTAAGTAAAGACACACAGGTATTTTCTGCCTTTATATTTGTCTAATAAAGCTAATTAGTCACTCTGTTCATCTAGCATAATTCAATAATATTGAAGCATTTATTCACTAAAACCAAATGGCATAAACATCTCTCGCAAATAAAGGTAATTATTGACAAGAATATAGGACTGAAGCTCATTTAATTGCATAAATATTTATATTTTCCCAGGCAACCTTTATTTATTTTCTAAATATTTATTTTAACAAAGAAGAGCAGCCTCCCTAAGCCGAGTGGCTAAGGCCTGTACCTTAAGAATAATTCTGATTAATCCGAGATTGTGAAAATTGAAGCCATCTTCAGCTTTACATCCTTTATTTTTCGCGTTTCTCGCCGCCTTTCCGTTTTGCGCATTTTCATTTTAAAGAGCTCAGACTGAAGCTGAAGGTAAAGCTGCAACGGAGCTTAATACACACAGATATACAGGATTTGCAGGTGGGAATATATGTGTGTGCCAGCCTGCACCTGAGGCAGCTGTCAGTTTGTTGCTGTAATTTTTAATTGCATATCAGCAATTTATAAATATTTACCTGCACCTGGACACACACACACGCACAAGTGCCCGGCTCTTCCCTCTTTCTCTCGCCGAATAAATCAATAAATGTCAAAAGCAATCAAAGCCCATAAAATGTGTGATTGCCAGCCACTGCCGTCGCCTCTTTGCCTTTTAAACTGAGTGTGATAATGATGATGACCAACCATTTTATTTATATTTGATAGGCTTTGATAGTCGGGCACACGGGTCGTATGCTTGATGACTGTCACAACCCCCACACATCTCAAATGGGACTTAAAAAACTCGGTGTTCATTGCTTGTAAAATGTGAAAAGATGTATGACGAGTAAGATATGTAATTTAAACAAATTATATATACAATAAATCTATAAAAATATATACATAATAAGGTAAGGATAAAGAAAGAGGGTTATAAATATAACACACAGATTTATACTCGTAAAGAAGACTTAATAAAGGTCCTTAAAGAGAGGTAACAATTTTCAGTTGTTACTTATGTTAAATGCATTTAATATGTTTTTAAATATTTCTATATCCCGTTGCGTTCTTTGTATTATTTTAGCTTTTCTTTAAGTACAAAAAATGAAACATTAAAAGGTAAACATTATTTCGAAATTAAACTGTAATAAATAAGTAAATATATTATGAATACTCAGAATTATGTCTGCTTTTTTCAACCTTATTAACTTGATCAATGGCATTTAACTTTTATTATGCCTTCAGTTTTTGGAGTGCCCTTTTTTTTTGTGAATATATTTTTTTTCATTTTTATTGGGATGCTGCCGCCTTATTGTTTGTTTATTGTTTGTAATGAGCTTTGGCGGAATGAATATATGCGCCAAAGGCACTTTATTGATTTATTCATTGCCCGGACAGTGAGTCAACAACAATACGTACCGATTTCATGTCCTTGACAGCAGCACCAGGCTCCATACACCCCCACATACATACATACACATATGAGCTTATAAAAACAGATATTATGTGCACGAAATGTTTTTGCAAATTGCATACGCATTCTGGGGGGGTTTTTCTTTGTCATTAACATCTTTGTTGGTTTTCAATTAAGCTGTGAAATGTGAACGAGAAAGAAATATTTTTTAAACGTATTTTATTTGAGCATTGCCAAGCCCCTGAGGGCGCTAATATAGTCTAGTAAAAAAAAACCGGTTACCGAAACATTATATATTATTATTAACGATTTTGTCATTTAAATTATTTAAAGGAAGCGTTAACTGACGACTATTTAAGTTACATATGTAGTGCTACATAAATGTTCTCTTACCACACACTTAATGTCTTGACATCAATTTTACTGTGAACTTGGCACCTGAACCGGGTTCTGCCCATGCTCCTGTTAATGTTCCTGTTTCTGCTTTTGCTTCTGCTTTTGGCCGTACTCCTGCTTCTGCTTTCTGTACCTGCTTCTGCTTGTTCCGGCCACTTTAAGGATTGTCAGCTAGTTAATGCTGTTTTTGTGGCCTGCTGTGGGTTGTTCGCCGGTTGCAACTTTGCTGCATGACAGCCGCAAAAGACACACCCCCCACACACAGCCACACAGCCACACTATACACACTGGCAAGAACACACACACGAACACAGTGTGTGTCGGCGGCGGATGAGTTCTCCCAAATGTGCCACTAATTTGTGGGCATGTGAAAATGTTTCCTTTGGCCCAGCTTTTTATGGCCATCTTCATCCGCAACATGGTCTAAAGGGGTGACTAAAGGGTTGACCAAGAGGTGAATAAGGCCAAGGAGTAAGCGGGGTGGGGAGTGGTGGAGAAAGCCGTGTTAGCTGCAGGTAAGCACGTGCCAGTTGCCAGTTATTAACAATTCGGTTGGTTGGCTTGGCACAATGTTGGCTCCCTCGAAACCTTATTCTTCTACCTTACCACCCGCCCCATCCCGCGCGGTACAGTTGTGCTTGCCATTTTTTAGTAGCTGTCAAACGCTGCTGACCTGCACATGCTTGTCGGACCGGAATGCAGCCCTGTGCACATGCTCCAAGCACCTGCTGACCCACCTAATTGACAATTATCTGGAAGTTTTTACGGTCAATGTGATCCTGGATAGAAACAAAACAAAAAACCCAGAAAATAGCTAAAAAGATGGCAACTTTAGTAGAAATTGTACTTACTTGAATGCTGCCAATTCCAGATTGTACAAATACGTATATATATAGCTGAAGGTATAGAACTTTGCCAAATAAAATGGTTTTAAACACAGAACCCAGAATGTAAGAGACTTATATAACCATCAGTTTAACCAACTGAAGGCAAATCACTCCTCCACTGACTTGGAAATAATGAATTATGATATATTCATTGTAATATCATATACCAGACCATTTCTCACTGATAATTATTCCCAATTATTTTCGTAAATTTCGTAATTTGGGTACCGGCAGCCGCAGCAACATGATTTTGACTTAATCCTTGGGTTTCCCTTCTACCCCATTAGGCAGGAAATTGTTCGAGAGGCAGGGACCAAGGCGTATCAGCTCCAAATTTAATGTAGTATGTGTAGAGTACTATATGCCCTTAGCGCCTTTTCCTACCCATTCCTCATCTACTCCTTCCGACCAACTCAGATCCAGGCCCAGGACCCAGGACCCAGGCCGGTATTACATATCGCGCATTTGAACAACCAACCGCCAACAGGCAGCAGCCGAAAATGCTGTGGAAAGTGGGTGAAAGTAATATGCATAATGTAAGTAGTTACACAGGTAAGTAGGTAACTATGTGCGGGTGGCGGCCTGAAGATGGTGCGGTGTGGTTTGGGGGGGTTCGGTTGTATAAGTACCTTTAATAACTTTACTTACACGATGCTCGTTTATTGAAATTCCCCACTCGCGGGCCTGGCACGCGCCATCATCATCGTCGCCGTCGTCGTTCTTGACTTGACTTTGCCTTGCCGCCTCATTTTGAATGGATTTCATGTTTAGTGCGGTTTGATCCGGAGATGTTGGCGTGATTTCCAGTTCAGCCCCAAGGCATAACATTACACAGAGATATACAGAGGGAACATGGTATTAAGGAGGTGGAACAATCAGCTGTAGGGTTTATCGATATTTTAACAATTAATTTCCTTTTCGATATGTAATTGAGTGCGATATTTATGTCGATATATTATATCTTATCGATATTTTCACAATCCATTTCATGTTCGATATGTAATTGAGCGCTATATTCCACAATCCATTTCATATTCGATATGTAATTGAGCGCCATATTTATGTCGATATATTATATCGATACACATTTCTATTAAACAATAAGAATTAATAAAAAAAGGGCTTTCGTTAAGCTTTGCTCGGGGATACTGCCTTCCCCATTATTTTTAAAGGGTGATGACCAGTTGGGCTCCCGCCTTGCCACTTGCTTGCTTAAATTAACAAATTTTTTAAGCTAATTCATTAATCGTATCACGCAACCATCTCCAGCTGGGGGCAACCTGCCTCGTGTCCGTGCTCGGTGAGTGCCTGTTGGGTATTTGCACATTTTAACGGATTTAATATGAAAATTAACAGCAGGCACACACATGCAAACGCAACCAACCAACCCCACCCCCTCCCCTACCCCGCACACACACACACACGCATTACTTAATTGTGCATGGATGTGTGGGAGTTTGAGTAATTTGCGTTCATAATAATGAATCCTTGGGCCTGTTGACGCAGGGTGGCGCAAGGCAGGCAGTAACAGCTGCACTTAGTTGAAAAAGTTCTTAAAATAGCAATAGCAAAAGCTAACCCCGCTCCCTAATACACATGTGCGCCAGCCAGCCAGCCAGCCACCCCAACCCCTTTGGCAAGTTAAACAATTATTCAGGACGTGACTTTTTGGCATTTAAATATTTATGCGCACACGTTTTTAGCAACAACAATAACAGGGGGGTTTGAAGGCAGAGCAGCAGGAGCAGAAGCAGTAATGGGACAACACACAGCACAACTTTTAGGTAGTCTTTTCTTCCATGCATTTCCCCTATCTTGAGGTTTTTGCAAATTATAATTTTTTTATTTGTGATTCCCAGTTAGCAAAGTTACCAGAACACTGTGTCACTATTTGTGGCGGAGAGTCTCCTATTATTCGTATTATCCTTCACCGGGGCAAGCTGCTAAGTGACTTTCGTCCTAACCTAGTTAGGATCTCATTGATTTTGCATTTATTACTTAATTTTACTCAATTTTTTACATTTCTGGCACCTAGTGCTACATAGCTGAATTCTTATATTGTTATTAAAAGAAAAAGAAATTAAGAAAGGTTCAAGAAAACTAATTAAATGTTTACTTCTTCATTTGGGGCATTATTACTCGTCACCTGTCAAAAATTGTCTGTGAGATTT
>JAEIIG010031234.1:0-48776 GCA_018904695.1 Drosophila parvula
AAATTTACCAAATGCATGGTTCCATGTACCAGGCGCTCAGAATACAGCAGGAGGATGATTGCTAACCTTATTTATAACAGTTTAGTGCTCTCGCGAGAACTGCTCTCAACATGATTTTTACGCTCCCTAGAAAGAGAGCCAACGATCGACTGACGTCACCGCATAGAAAAGTGCATCGCTGCTCTACTGATCTCTGTTCGCCTGTTCCTCGAAACGTAAGCAGCAGGCAGTTGTTATTTCGGCAACAGCGAGTTCCCTTAACCCTAATACAAACTAAGATTGTATGTTTAAGTTATAGTTAAGAGTTTTAAACTTACCAAAATCCATTACAAGATCCCCTATTAATAAGTAGAAACCTTTGTATTTAGTTTTAAAGAAAAAAATCATAAAAATGTATTTATTAGCTAATTAAATACAATGCAGTTAGAATTTGTTCTACAACGTGTTTGTTTTATGTTTTAGATGTAATAGTATTGTATATTATTCCATAAATTGCATTTCGGTTGGTGTTGCTTTTGCGGTTGCATTATCAATTGGTAAAATCATTAAATATTGCTAATTAAAAACGGAATAGACGGAGGCGACTTATGATGTTGTCTGATGCACTTAAGCCTACAAAATCAGCATGTTTAAGCTTATGTATGTCTTATTCTTCGATATCCGGTGGCTAAGGCTAAGCACTTTAGAAGTGAAACTTTTCAACAAAGCATTGCTATATTTTGTAATATTTGTTTGCTAAAGCTGCGCTAATTGCTAAGTACGTTTAAATACGTTTCGTGAACTCTATAATGAATTATTATTATTCTGTGGGAGACACAATCACTAAGTGCACTACTTAAATATTAAAAAGGCGTTTCAAGTTTCATTACTATCGAGTTATTGCAACAATTAACTTAAGGTTCCAACTAATGGCGAATTGCAGAGATTGGAAGGGGTTGTTTTTCTTTTTTTGTTTGTAGACTAGCAACAAAGATTAAACAAAAGTATATAGCACACATAACTAAAATTAGGGGAATGTGATAATGGAACCATTAACTACAATAAAATACAAAAGTACTGTGCAGTTGGTGTTCGTGTGTGTGTGCGTGTAAAAATTTGTAACATTTATCATTTCCTTTGAGAGATCCATAGAGTGTAATTGGAAAGTAAGCAGCACTAAGCAATACGCTTGTAAATTTGTGTATTGTAAAATGTTGTGATATTTGAATCCCTTTGGCTTCAACTCCATTATGCATTCAAGATATGTGACAATCAATTTTGTTTGTTCCCAAAAATCGTGATTTGTGTGGAGGGAGAAATATATAGGTTTAGAAAAATAGTTTCGATATTCAAAATTCCAAGTGTGACTGCCTTCTTAAACCCAAACGCCGTGAGGATTTTTACTAGTTGGCACTGCAGTCTCCAGTTGCCTGGGAGAGCCGATGATCCGGCGACTGCTGCCCTGCTTATTGGCTGGTCCCTCCAGCAGGTGCTTGATCTCCTCGGCGGTGGTGGTAACGGTCAGACTCTGCAGATTCACCTCCTTCATCTCGTTGACCAGCTGCTCAACCTGCCGCTTCTTTTCGGCAATGGCATGTTCGATCATCAGCAGCTCCTTCTTTAGGCTGTCGGCGGTTTTGTTCGAGGTGTCAGTGTTGTGCAGAGCCTGATCTATTTCGCTCTGTATCCTCTCCATTTCCATCAAGAAGTCACGCTCCACGGTTTGCCTGAAGAGACAAAGGGTTAAGAAAGGACGAAAGTAACGAAAAATATAAGCAATCTCACCGATTAGTCTGCTGCTGTTGCTGCTGCTCCAGCTCTATGTCATCCATTAGCAGACGCATCTTATTCTTGCACTGTAGCAGCTCGGTCTCGCAATTAGCCAGCTTGGAGCGGAGCAGGGCTATTTCCGACTTGAGGGTCTTCTCCTGCTGCTTAACCAGCTCATTCTCCTCCTCCACATATTGCAGGGTCTGAAGCTGTTCGCTGCCCTGCCTAAAGATTTGATCAGCCTTGGAGATCTCACGGGAAATGGCCTCCAATTCGTGGGCATGATCGCGTTCTTTGCTCTCCAAGAAAACTATTTCGGTATCGAACTGGAGGAAAAGGAGGAGGTAATTTATGAGTAATTATTAATAATTTATATGAACAGTCACCTTTTGCAATTCCATTTGCTGAGCTGTGATTTTCTCTCGCTGGAACTTGATCAACTGCAACAGATCGTTATACTGCGTGGCCTGAAACATGCTCTCGCCCTCCTCCATGGCCTGGCTACTGTTGTTGTTATTATTATTATTATTATTGTGATTGCTATGCTGTTCATAGTCGCTAAGGAAGGGATTCGTCGACGAGGAGGCATTGGACATGGTGTCCGCATTGCTGCTGGCCAGGCGTTGGCTCTGGCACATCGGACTGTTCCTGGGTGGCGGCGGATCACGGTATGGAGGCGGGACTAGAGCTCCATTGGCGGAAATCGTTGGCGTTTGCTTGTACAGCTCCGGTGAGTTATTGTTGTTGATACTGTTGTTGTTATTATTGTAGTACATCTCGGTGTTGGGACTGGAGCGTCGGAGTTCATTGCTGGACTTGCTCAGCTGGCTGTAAATGTGCTGATTGCTGCTGTTGTTAATGTTGTTGTGGCTGTTGTTGTTATTATTGCTGTTAATGCTGTTGTTGTTGTAGAAGTCATTGTAGCCATTGGCAACGGTCGGCGGATTATGGCTCGTACTGGTCATGTCCAGCGGATTTGATAGGGATTTCTCATGCTTTGGCACTAGCGGAGCAACCATGTTGCTGTCCTGCGACGGTTGCTGCTCCTTGATAACAATAGATGGAACTGCAGGAGCCACCAAAGTGGGTGATGGCTGCGTAACCTGCTGAGGCTGCTGCTGTTGCTGCTGCTGCTGGGGAATCCCCTTGACTATGCCAATGTTGTCAAACTGCTTGGCATCGTAGCCTCTGCAAGAAGAATGCGTATTAGTTAATAGTTACTACATAATATTATTAAATTAATTCGTTTAGCTGCAGCTTAGGTTGAATCAAAGGTTTCTAGTTTGATTTGTTAGCCTTTTATGATAGCTTTATCTAATAAAAGGTTGTAAAGGAGGTCAGCTAAGCGAATTAAAATGTAAATTAAAGATAATGTGAGCTCCCAAGGTTCCATGGCACACACCCAAAACTCTTTTTCAATTCCTTTGTGCGGTAGCTCAGCTCGACGTTCGATTTTTGCTTTTGCAATGTTGGGGGCGCTGGCTTGTTGTTAATATTGTTATTATTATTGGGTCCCAGCGGTTTTTTCGTTGTCATCACAGCATAGGTATTGTTGTTGTTGTTCTGCTGCTGCTGTTGTTGTTGCTGTTGCGGCTGCTGCTGCTGTGTTTTGTTTTCGGATCGCTGCAAAATGAACTGCACATCATTTGCATACTCGCCCCATTTGAGGAGCAGCTTCATGGGATTCTCGTTGGGGGCCAAGTGGCGTTCATTGTTGCGCCACCGCTCGATGAGGGTGAAGCGCCCCACTTTGCCCGTGGCATGGGCCAGGGCAAACACCACATCCTGCAGGGAATCAGAGCCATTAATCAATAATGTAGAACAAAAAAAACCAATCAGAGAAACAATCATTTATGTATGTAGGTACATACCTGGCATGTGGTGTTCACCGTCACGCCACACACAATTCGCTGAATGCCCTCAACCCAAACTTTCAGCTCCATTCCGGCTAATTGTTCTTCTGTCTGTCTTTCGGTCTCTCCGGCAGCCAATTATTGCTATTTCTCCGATGTCGGCGGCTACCAGAAAATTGCTTTCTTGCGCCACTCCAACTGACACTGAACTGGAGCGGGAGGGAGGTGTTCTCCACCACTAATGGTTTTTTTGGCAGCCTCGACTCTCGACTGGCGTTCTGCTGTCGCCCAGCCAACGAAGCGTGTCAACTGCACTCCGCCTATCCACTTTTCCCCGCTTTTCCCGCTGCTCACTTCCCTTTCTTCTGTTTAATTTTCCCGATCGCAGCTTCTGCTTCACTTGCACTTATTTACAACAATACAACTGGTTTCATGCTGGTGTGAGTGTGATTCGCTGCAGGTGTGTGTGTGTACTGGAAAAATTCTGATTCACTTTTTGTATATCCGTTCTTATTCCGATTTCAGTACGGCACTTTATTATTCTTCACTTGCTGCCGATTCTGTTTAATATTAATAAGAGCGCTGCACCGCTCTATATTCCTATTGTATTGTATTTATGCACTTTTTAACAAATAAAATGTTTTCCGTTTATAATGCTGCAACTCGCCAGAAAAAGAGCGGATTTTTCTACTCCAATGCAACTGGTCACACTTATCAAACAAGTACGTAATCCAACACGTATAGCTATCAAAAACGTAATGTTGTGCCTGAAATAAAAAAAAAACGTACACTTGAAGTCGATTTTTTAAATATAGAAATAAAATAAACTTTATTGCGCTTATTAGATGACAGTATACTCGATATTATAATTATCTCTTTATAGCAATAGTAGTTTCTTGTTTATAACAACAACATCATTTCCCATAATTTGTTCTCTATTCAGTTTTTCCACCGTTTGACATCCAAGTTTCACACCTTTTTTCGTTCAGTTTGACAAAGACGTATTATAATAATTTCGTCAGCGTTTTTTAAGAGTTTTTCTGCACAAAATCGTATTTACCACCATACCCTCTAAGGATACGCACCCATCTAAAAGTTTTTCCACTTGGAAGAATGTCTGCAGTTGTGAAAAACAGAGAAAACCCGCGGATTTTATTAAAAAGTATGGCAACGCCCGTGTTATGACCATGTATGAGCGATTTGGTGTAACCAGTTGCCTTGGAAAGGTAAATCCGCTCATTGAAGTCAGAGAATTCCGTTTGGCAGTATCATTAGTAGCAGCCACACTGCAGGTCCCAAAACAAAACAACTCGGTTCGCGGAGGCGAAAAAATTAGAAAAAATTGCCACTGCAAGAGTTTGGAGGCCACGACCAGTGTGAATAGGAGTTGGCTTAAGGACATCCGGACTCCGAACAGTGGCGCCCGCGAGTGCAACAACCGAAGAGTGACTGCTGACCAGGCACAAACCTATTGATTTTAGCTTGCAATTGTGCATTAAATATTAAGCGAACAAACGAGGGCTGGGCGCGTGGCAGCCAGTGGCAAATTGTTGCTCCTCGGACGCGAATCCAAACCCAACCCCCCGCCGCGCGATCGCGAAGGTGCATGTGTAGTCCGGAAATGCAGGCAGCCACCAGAGGAGCAAAGACCAGAGCCAGTTGGTGGACGGAGTGAAGCGACTAGGAGAGAGAGAGCCAGAGCCAGAGCGTATCCGAATCCCTGATATTTGGGGTAAACAAAGCGAAAAGCAGCAACAAAATTCCAAGCACACAATGGCCAACAACAGTCGAAGTCGGGCCATACTGAGCGTGAATCTCGACGCGGTCATGGCCAACGATCCGTTGCGTGAGCTCTTCGAGGCCTGCAAGACGGGCGAGATAGCCAAGGTGAAGAAGCTGATAACGCCACAGACCGTGAATGCCCGGGATACGGCGGGACGCAAGTCCACGCCTCTGCACTTTGCTGCAGGTAAGTCCAAAGTCGAGAGTCGAGAGATCTAGAGATTTCCGCCGCCCAAGGACGGACTAAAAACAGCATAATGTCCTGCCACCCTTTTTTTTTGGCCAGGGTTGAAGGACTTCCAACCCCACTGCTCCGTGCCCGTGCCCGTGCCCGTGCCCCGCCGCACTGCGGGCTGCTCTTGTGCGGATTTGGCCTTGAGCTAGTTGCGCCTGGGTGTGACGGGCGTCATTGTCGTCTCGGTCGCTCTCGGTCGGACACTCGCCTGCTCCAATGGCGTCGAGAGTTGACCTAGTTTCCACTTGCCTCGGCTTCTGTTCTATGTGTTGGGGTTCGGGGCTTGTTTCCGGAACTCTCGCCGTGTCTCCCTCTACCCTCCTCCCCCTTCTCTCCTCTCTCTCTCTATCTCTGCTCTCATGGCCCCCGTGTGCGTGCTGCATTTTAACAATTTCTATTTTCACAAAAATATGCACACAGCTGCGGTTAAGATAATAGCAGTAATGACACTGCCACAGCCATTCAAAGGTGTTTGCTGGCGCTCTTTCTCTTAAAGCTTTCACATTCAGGCAAGCATTTAGCATTGCAAATAACAGAATTTAAAATCAGCACAGAAAGAGTAAACAATTTGTATTAACCATATTCGGATTTGTTTATTCGGTGTATTCAACATTTACCAAAAAGCTACAGGTGTGAAAGGCGGGTTAAATGGTTTTTACTTGTTACCAAGGCAACAGTCAATACATTTACACAGAATTATCATGAAAGAGCAATTTCACCTGCTTTAAATTGTTTTAATTAGCTTCATTTATATTTTACTAATGTCAAGAATAACAATTTTAATATTTTACGATTACCTAATCACATTTTTCTTATATTTTTCATTTTTAAGTCTAATTTTAAGACCACATTTACTTGTTTTATTATTAAAACATAGTATTAGCAGGAGTTCATGTTTTTGGAGTATACATTTTTAAATTTATTTTTTAATCATCAAAGGCTAAACATAAAGGAAAATCGCTATAAATATGAAATCATTTAAAAAAGCGGTCAATATTATGCAAAAAAAAAATAATTACAAGTAAATTCAATTAAAAATTATCTAAGTATGCAATATTATATTTTAGTCCCAAAAAACATTTGTAAATTTAATATTTTCAAGGGTTTATAGACACAATTTCAATGGATTTTAAACCCCTTAGCGTTTTCCAAGACAGAACTCAAGTTTTTTTCTTAATTTTTATAGTCTAAATTGTATAGTTCCTTGTAGGCTCACCTTTTAATTACAAAAGTTTTACTGGAAAAGATACCCTTGCCTGTCCTCTTTGTTGCTGTTATCTTTACTGCAGTTGTGTCTATGTGTTATTTTTCTAGAGGGGGTGTTAGCCGTGATAGTGGGCAGTGGGTGGGACTTGTTGTGGCTGCTGCTGCTGCTTTAGCTTCTGATTCGGATTCTGCTCTCTGCTGCTGCTGCTGCTGTTGCTGCTGCTGCTGCGTTGCCTTCGCCAGCCATCCTGCTGACGTCTTTGGCTCAATATTTTGCTTCTTTTGTTGTGACTTTGGCCTAGTTAGCATTTAGATGCTTATGGCGATTAATATTTTGTCAGTGTTTTTTAACTAAAACTAAACCCTTTTTGTTTAACTGCTTCTCTCCGTCGTCGCACGCCCCTTGCATATCAATTTCGCCTCTTGGCTTCTTTTTAAGTTGAGCACTTTTTTATTATCTTGCGGTTGGTGCTTTGGTCTATGATTCATTCGGCTGGGTCTTTTCTTTCCATAAACTGGTTTTCCATTTTTATTTTCGTCTGTCTTTTTGTCACGTTCTGTGAACCAAAAAAAAAAGTGAGATCTTCAAGGGGTCTCTCTGTTATTGTCTGTCTGTCTGCCAGCTTATTTTTTTTTTGTTGTGCCTTGTTTTCACCTTGTTAAATGTACGAATTTTTAAACAATTCGATTTTTTCTGACAATACCTGTTGCGAAGGAAGCTCACCCCCCGGAAAATCGTGACAAACAGTAAAACTTAATTGTTTAACTTTCAGTTCTTTTCGATTAACCCAACTGTCAGCCATTATCTCCCAGAGGTGTTTATACAGCGAAAGATAATATGTTAGCAGAGGGGTCGATAAAGCTGGGAGAGGCCGACCTTCCTTCCTTCCTTGTCTGAGGCATTAAAACTTGCTTTTATCACTTTTATCGCTGCCCCAAAAGTTGGGCATAATTAACCTTCGGCCAGGCAATTGCAAATCAAGTTGCCAAAGCTTATATCTCGGGTTATATTGTCTGTATTCCCCACTCAAGGATCACTTTTATGGTCCCGGCATTGCCCTCTTTTCCGCCCCCCAAGTGCAACAGTTGGAATTAAGTTTTCCATTCTATTAATTTTTAATGCAAAACTTTCGTAAGTGTGCACACAAACACACACAAAAAGTGAACGGCGCCAAAACGTTTCGCAAACCTCTGTTTTCGGTGGGTGGCTCGAGCTCAAGCTTTTGTTTGCCGCCGAGATTTGTAATTGGCTTCGGTTCGTTCTCCTTGCAGTTCATTAAAAAAAAACTTAGCAATAGATATGGAGCGACAATAAGCATTTTATTTATTTTTATAATATAGTGTGGGTGTGTGACTAATCAAGATGAGTCAGATATCTGAGATATATAGACAAGTTTCACTTGATAATGCAAGAAATGCAAGTAATTCGGAAATGAATAAAGGGTTTATCGCTTAAAAGATTACTTCAAATCGGATTTAAATGATAAAATTGTACGTGCACTTGAGTTTAGCTCTTGCCAACTATTAAATACAATGAATCATGCTTTTAAGTGACAACGGCTGGGGCAATTTCACGTTTTGAAACATAATGTAAACAACGAAAGCTTTCAATATCAACCTTGATCTTTATTTAAAACCATTGAACATATACATTTGGAATTTATTAAAACAATTTTCTACTAACCCCAGAAAGTACCAAAGCAGAAAAAAAAGGGCCCGACTAGGGAGGGCAGAAAATATTGATATGTTGAGACGGTATCGCCTAGGACGATATATGTATATATCTGATTTATATTTATTTATTTATTTATGAAGAGCTATCAAGTAATTTAAAATTAATAAGTAGCGGTGATGTTGAGCAATGGCAACGGGGGCCTTCAGCTCGTTTCTTTAATCTGATTCATAATATTGTTAAACATTAAAATACAAAAAAAAACAATTTAATAAAATATCGATATGTTAACGTTAAATGTGATATTTTTAGATATTTCACATTTGCATATATCAAACTGTACGATATTTTTGATGTTACATATAACATCAATATTTTTAATTAAACATATATCAATATTTTAACATGAAATAAATTAAACTTAACGTTATTTTCGTTGTGGAACTGAGGGCGATATTTTAGTCTATGATATATCGGACCTATCGGATATGTGTACATCTCTAGACCCGACGCTTATAGAACTAGGATTCCCAACTGGGAAGTCAGCAAAGTTTTGATAAGTCAAACTGGACTAGAGAGACTTTTCCAACCATAGATTGTTAGAGGGTTTTTTTATAAGGAACTATTACATTAGCAATTCTCTTCGCTTCCCTTGTTATTCACCATTTTCATAGGGCACGGGCAAGGTCGGGAGAACCCCCAAACAACCCAAGAAATAACCCTGACGGCTATTAGACCTTCCCGCCTCATTTCTACGGCTTGCCATCGACTAGAAAATCAACTAAGATTGACACTCATCTCTCTCTATCTCTTGCTTTCTTTTCCCTTTACCCGCCAGGTTATGGACGCCGGGAAGTGGTGGAATTCCTGCTGAACAGCGGCGCCTCTATCCAGGCCTGCGACGAGGGCGGCCTGCATCCGCTGCATAACTGCTGCTCCTTTGGCCATGCCGAGGTGGTGCGACTCCTGCTGAAAGCCGGGGCCAGTCCCAACACCACCGACAACTGGAACTATACTCCGTTGCACGAGGCGGCCAGCAAGGGCAAGGTCGATGTGTGCCTGGCTTTGTTGCAGCATGGAGCGAATCACACGATCCGGAATTCGGAGCAGAAGACACCGCTGGAGCTGGCGGATGAGGCAACGAGGCCCGTTTTAACCGGGGAATATCGCAAGGATGAACTTCTGGAGGCCGCTCGCTCTGGGGCTGAGGATCGCCTGTTGGCTTTGCTTACACCACTGAACGTAAACTGTCATGCCAGCGACGGACGACGGTCGACGCCCCTCCATCTGGCAGCGGGATATAACCGTATAGGGATCGTGGAGATCCTGCTGGCCAACGGGGCGGATGTGCATGCCAAGGACAAGGGCGGTTTGGTGCCGCTGCACAATGCCTGCTCCTACGGCCACTTCGATGTGACCAAGCTGCTCATCCAGGCGGGCGCCAATGTCAATGCCAACGATCTGTGGGCCTTCACGCCCCTCCACGAGGCAGCCTCCAAGAGCCGGGTGGAGGTCTGCAGCCTGCTGCTGAGCCGCGGGGCGGATCCCACACTCCTCAATTGTCACAGCAAGTCGGCCATCGATGCGGCACCGACTAGGGAGCTGAGGGAAAGGATTGCCTGTGAGTAGCTTTGCTTTCTTGACTTATTTATATCAGGTGTGGGCACGAAATAAAACGGGAAGAGCAACTGCGCAGACATACAGAATGTGCGGATCGTCGCAATCTCGAGTAGAAACTTCTACCTCGTGCCCATTTAGGATTTATTTATGTTTCCTTAACTCCTTTTTTGTATCTCTTCCTTTCCCAGTCGAGTACAAGGGTCACTGCCTGCTGGATGCCTGTCGGAAGTGTGACGTGTCCCGTGCCAAGAAGTTGGTCTGCGCGGAGATTGTAAACTTTGTGCATCCGTATACGGGAGATACGCCCCTACATTTGGCCGCCGTTTCACCGGATGGTAAACGCAAGCAACTCATGGAGCTGCTGACCAGGAAGGGAGCTCTTCTGAATGAGAAAAACAAGGCATTCCTAACGCCCCTTCATCTGGCCGCCGAACTGCTGCACTATGATGCCATGGAGGTGCTGCTGAAGCAGAGTGCCAAGGTGAATGCTCTCGACAGTTTGGGGCAGACGCCTCTCCATCGATGTGCCCGGGATGAGCAGGCAGTTCGCCTGCTGCTGTCCTACGCTGCGGATACGAATATCGTTTCTTTGGAGGGACTTACTGCCTCGCAACTGGCCTCGGACAATGTGCTGAAGCTGCTCAAGAATCCGCCCGACAGTGAGACCCATTTACTGGACGCCGCCAAGGCCGGCGACCTGGACACTGTGCGTCGCATAGTGCTGAACAATCCGCTTCGAGTCAACTGTCGGGATTTGGATGGACGACATTCCACGCCCTTGCATTTTGCTGCCGGCTTCAATCGCGTGCCAGTGGTTCAGTTTCTGTTGGAGCACGGCGCCGAGGTATATGCCGCCGATAAGGGGGGACTGGTGCCCCTTCACAATGCCTGCTCCTATGGGCATTACGAGGTCACCGAACTGCTGGTCAAGCACGGAGCCAATGTGAATGTCTCCGATCTGTGGAAGTTCACGCCGCTCCACGAGGCGGCTGCCAAGGGAAAGTATGATATATGCAAGCTGCTGCTCAAGCACGGAGCTGATCCCATGAAGAAGAACCGGGATGGTGCCACCCCAGCGGATTTGGTCAAGGAATCGGATCACGACGTGGCCGAGCTGCTAAGGGGACCCTCTGCCCTGTTGGACGCTGCCAAGAAGGGTAACTTGGCCAGGGTTCAGCGGCTGGTGACCGCGGAAACCATCAACTGCCGGGATGCGCAGGGAAGGAATTCCACGCCGCTTCACCTGGCCGCCGGCTACAACAACTTTGAGTGTGCCGAGTACCTCTTGGAGCACGGGGCCGATGTCAATGCCCAGGACAAGGGTGGACTCATCCCCCTGCACAATGCCAGCTCGTACGGCCACTTGGATATAGCAGCGCTGCTGATCAAGCACAAGACAGTGGTGAATGCCACGGACAAGTGGGGCTTCACGCCCCTCCACGAGGCCGCCCAGAAGGGACGCACGCAGCTGTGCTCCCTACTGCTGGCCCACGGTGCCGATGCTTACATGAAGAACCAGGAGGGACAGACGCCCATCGATTTGGCAACCGCCGACGATGTCAAGTGCCTGCTGCAGGACGCCATGGCCACGTCGCTGAGCCAGCATGCATTGAGCGCTTCCACGCAATCGTTGAGCAGCAGCTCTCCGGCACCAGAGGCAGCAACAGCAGCAGCTGCGACATCGGCATCGGCGGCCGGCGGTTCCTCCTCCTCGACCTCCTCCACAATGCTATCACCCACCACGGAAACGGTGCTGCTGCCCACCGGCGCCTCCATGATCCTGAGTGTTCCTGTACCGCTGCCACTGAGCAGTTCCACGCGCATTAGCCCCGCCCAGGGTGCCGAGGCCAATGGGGCTGAGGGCTCGTCCACGGACGATCTGCTACCGGATGCGGAGAACATCACCAATGTGTCCGGCTTCCTCTGCAGCCAGCAGCTGCATCACCTAACCGAGCTGTTTGAGCGCGAGCAGATCACCCTGGACATTCTGGCCGAGATGGGCCATGACGATCTCAAGCAGGTGGGCGTCTCCGCCTACGGATTCCGCCACAAGATACTCAAGGGCATTGCCCAGCTGAGGGCCACCACAGGTGGGTTTTGCTACCTGTAATCGTGAACTTTTCAAGCTATAATTGTTTCGACCCCTCAGGCATTGGTAACAACGTTAACCTGTGCACTTTGCTGGTGGACCTGCTGCCCGATGACAAGGAATTTGTGGCTGTGGAAGAGGAAATGCAGGCCACCATACGTGAACATCGGGATAATGGACAGGCTGGCGGTTATTTCACACGCTACAACATTATTCGGGTAAGTCTTACCCCGATGTTTCCCTCAGTTCCTGTTAAAATCTTACCCAAAAAAAAAAACAGGTGCAAAAGGTGCAGAATCGCAAGCTTTGGGAGCGGTATGCGCATCGCCGACAGGAGATCGCCGAGGAGAACTATGTGCAGTCCAACGAGCGCATGCTGTTCCATGGCAGCCCCTTCATCAATGCCATTGTTCAACGAGGCTTCGATGAGCGCCACGCCTACATAGGCGGCATGTTTGGGGCGGGCATTTATTTTGCCGAGCACAGCTCGAAGAGCAATCAGTATGTGTATGGAATTGGCGGTGGCATCGGATGTCCCTCGCACAAGGACAAGTCCTGCTATGTGTGCCCCAGGTGAGTGAGGATCTTACTCGGTTATAAATCGAAGAATATGAGTTCATAAATTGCCAATCACCAATCAATGAAGCATCTCCAACCCTATAAAGTATATGTCGGTCTGCCCCCTGTCCGTACGAGTGAAATTGAATTAATTAAATTGAAAAATTGAAAATACTCGGTGTAAACAAAGCTTGGGCAGCGAAACTTGCAGACTCGCAAGACTTGTTAGCCTTAGAAAAATAAATAAATAAAATAATGCATTCTAATCGCCATTTCTCTCTGCAGACAACTCCTTCTGTGTCGCGTGGCGTTGGGTAAATCTTTCTTGCAGTACAGCGCCATGAAGATGGCCCACGCTCCGCCTGGACACCACTCGGTGGTGGGGCGACCATCGGCGGGTGGCCTGCACTTTGCGGAATATGTTGTCTATCGGGGCGAACAAGTGAGTTACTTCAACAATAAAGCAAATATAATATATTTAACCTGTATAAATGTCTGGCTCAGTCTTATCCAGAGTACTTGATAACCTACCAAATCGTGAAGCCCGATGACAGCAGTAGCGGGACGGAGGATACGAGATGATGGATGCCCTCTGTTGGCTCCACGCCCACAACCACATCGCCAGCGCTGCAGCAGCAGCAGCAACAGAAGCCCCAACAGCAGCAGCAACCGCTGCCATTGCCACCACCACCACAACAACAACAACAACAACAACAGCAGACCTCAGCTCCAGTTGCCAAGAGGCGGCCCAAGCATGCCAAGCCCTCGCTGCAGTTGCAGTATCAGCACTATCAGCCCCAACAGCAGCACTCGGCCTCATCTGCTGTTGTTACCACCACACAGCCCGCGCCCGCTGGCGTCTTTGCGCACAACAACAACAACAATCAGGCGAACACGAACAGCGGACATGTGGGCAGCAGCAACAACAACAATGACATGTCGCCGGTGTCGAACAGCAACAGTTACTCGTCGGTGGACACCAACCAGACGCTGCTCAACTCGCTGGCCAACCAGCAGCGCAACAACCATCGACAGCAGCGACAACAACAGCAGCAACATCAGCAGCAGCAGCAGCAACAGGCTAACCGCAACCAGAAGTATAGTCAATTTATGATCATCACACCCGCCGTTTCCATAGATCGCGACTTTGAGTACGAGTCCCATCTGGACTTTGAGGACTTCGCCAATGCGGCCCACAACAATGGCAATCTCTTTCGGCTAGGACTGCGGCGCAGCGACAGCAGCAGCGGCGACAGTGGTCACAGCAGCGACAGCAGCAGCTTCCGCTCCAATTACAATCCCTATTTGCATCACAGTCGCCAGCACCTGCTGTCGAAGGGAGGCGGCGGCGGTGGCGGAGCCAGTCGTCACTTTTACGCCTTCACCTCGTCCTGGCGCTGGTGCAGTCTCCTGTGCGCCGCCATGCGCTGCTTTGGAGCCGGCGGTGGGGGTGGTGGTGCCGGAAACGGACACAATGCTCCCTATACCAGCTCGCTGCAGCACCATCGCCTCAGGCGCTGCTCGTCGTACAACGCGGAGAACGCCTACGAGCACTTTGCGGCGCCCTTCAAGGCGCGGAAGACGCGCGATCACATGAACAACATCACCTACGAGTTGTGACGGTGGTACGAGGTGGTGCTGCTACAGCTGGCTATTGATCTCTTTGTCTCCGTTGTTGGCCTCCCGTCTCTTTTATTACAATTAATAGCTATAGGTGTCGTGTCTTGTGCGTGTCTCTCTCTTTCTCTCTCTCGTTGTTTATTATTAATCTATAATATATCACACGTTAGGGCGAGCAAGCGAGATTCGAGATCGGCTCGGATTGGCATTGGATCGGCATGGATTATTCGGTTATCCCAGGAGTAGCACGGTTATTGAGTGATTTTAAATTCGAGGAAATAGCGACGGTTCGATTATACAAGGTAAAATGTTCTATGACGATGAATGAAGGCATTACAATACATTACATTGCGCCCGGGCGTTTATTTAAGTGTTTAAGCTTAGTTAATTTAAACTGAAATTAAAACTCCAATTAAATTTAAATATACAAATACATATACATCATACAACAAAACTATGTCTGTTCTTAATGGTGTTCGTAATGGGATAAAGACAATACAAGCTTCAAGATAAGTAACGCCATACTTTTTGGCTCCAGGCTCTTCGGTATAATGCCAAAGTAAGTAATGTAAATTCCTTGTCTACATTCAAGTTTTAGGTATTTTTAGGTATGTATTTTGTACACAACTTTTTACCTTTACTGAATATTAAAAATATTCGCTTAAATCATAACAAAAGCATTCCAATTAACATGTTAAAAGAATAATTCAGTAAATTCAATACGATTTGCACAAATTCTTAAATAAGCAAATAACAAAAAAAAAAAAACAATAACTCCTTCACTTGGGAATCATGACCATGCATCACTTATAATGATTCTTTTCGATTCTAACTTCATTTTCGGTACAGTTCTCCTTTAGCATTGCTAAGCTTAATTTCTATACCTCTTCGCTTGGCGTTGCCACCTTATGTTTTACATATGTAGGTTATGTATTCACAACACATGCATTCTTATATGATTTTTGTGGAATATCTAGAATTCACATCTGTGGTATTTGTCGGGATCGTAGTAATAAGTAACCACGGCGCGATCATTAAACTTTCGGCTAGCAAGTGCCTGACGGGCGTTTTGGCATTCTAGAACCGAGTTGAAGGAGACAAAGACCTTGCCGCATCCAGCAACATCCACGCCTCCAATAGGACGTGGCATAACCGCTCTTTGCACCACACCATACTTCAAGCACTCCTCCCCGATTACCTTCAATATTTCCCGGCTCTTCTCGTCGTCGCGCAGCTCTTCTGGAGTGACCATGTAGAGCAGGCAGAGTACCTCAGTCGGTGAAGGGCTCGGGTCTGACAGCACCGGCAACTGAGCCGCATTCGAAACCCTCTTGGCGCCCAAGATGGCGCGTTGAACTATCAGTCTTTTGTCGCCGAGCGGCAGCCAATTCAAGGCTTCAATGCACTTGTCAGTAACGGCTGCATCCTCATATTCGCAGAAGCCAAAACCCTTGTGCTGTTTAGTGATAGAATCTCGAACCAGATTGAAATAACGTAGCTGGCCAAAGGGTAAGAACAAAGCTATTATATCGTCTTCGGTCATACATTTTGGCAACGCTCCGATATAGATTGTGTTGGACGATTGCACTTTCACAGTCGGTGACACAACAGCTGGCTTGCTGGCCACCCGCTTGAACTTTTCCGCTCGTCGAATCTTTAAGGAACATCCGATTAAGTCGATGCCATCCAAAGTCATGGCTTGCGTCATTTCATTTAAGGTCCTAAATTCCACGAAGGCAAATCTCTTGCCCAAACAGACATGGCAGGCCACAACGGAACTGCGCGCCTGTGCGAGGATATACATCTGTTGATTGAAGAAGTGCACCAACTGCGCTTTGGTAATGTCGGGCGGAATGTTGCCAACGTACAGGCGCCGGTCTTGGCGGGTACCTAGGACAAAACTGGCAGGGATCTGGTCGGGCACCTGTGCCGGAGGCACCGGTACGCTCATCGGGCGTAGGTCACTGAAGCTGCTCCAGCGGCTGCCACTGCGCTTTGTTACTTTCATTGTCGAGCTTGGGTAAAAATCATAATCTTTGCTTAAACAAAAACATAATAAATGCAATGCTAGTAATACAAATACCTGGAGTTGATTAAACTAAACTCTTCGGCAAGAAAGGAATAATACACCATTCCTTTCGATCTATATCAAGCTTAACGTTAGCCGCCATTATTTTATAATCGAATGAGGAGTACGGCCACACTGTTAGTGAAACAATATGGCCGCTCATTAAATAATCGATAATTTGGTTATGTGTACAGATATAATATATTTGACTAATAAACGATTAAACAGAATTGAACCTTTTTTTATAAATAAACATGTTTCTAAAGTTTGAATTAATTTCTCAAAAACGATATTTATTTATTTCAATGAGCAAAGTTTCAAACCTTTAATCAATGTCTTCCAGCTATACAACAAAACAAATTCTTGACTGGCTCTACATGGAATTTTACTTACATCATAAATAATACATGTTAAATTACTTTGTCGCATTAATATATTGCTTTTAATTACTTGATAAACTTTAAATATGGTTTAATTCAGCAATGTTTGCCACCTGTATTCATTTGGCTTAAAATAGGTACAATTTTGGCAGAAATAGCTATAAATAGCTAATAAAAATACCACAGACTTGTAAAATACCGTAGGTATTTAAAAAGTTTCGCAAAACGGTTACACTAAATTTCGCCACGAAATTCTCTGCCGAAATGTACGTCATTCGTCGGAATCATCTTCGAAGCTTGAAAATGGATCGGTAGCTGGGAAATAAACTTAAAGCAAAGAAAAGGCTTTTCGGTCCGCTATTTCAGCGATTTTTTTTGTGTTGTAATCAGCGGAGGAAATTTTAACAACAACAGGACCCACAACACCAACACAGCCCTCAGCCACTTCCTGCAGAAACACCAACGGCAATTCGCATACAACAAAAAAGAAGAAAAAAAAATAGGATACCCCACAACTACAACTACAGCAAAAACAACACCACTGCACAGTCCAATGAGAGAAATCAGCGAACGACAACAACACCAACGAATCAATTTACCCTACTACAACATCAGCAGCCGCATTTCTTGGCAATTGGATTAAAAAGAAGAAAAAAACAACATCCCATAGGCGGCCACCATTTTGAATGAGCTGAAGCGAAAGAGATAGAGCTGAGAGAGCGCGAGAGATACTTTGGCTCTCATTTGTTGCACTACGCATTGCAGCTGGACGTAACCGAAACCCGAAGACCCTTTCCAGTCTGGTCTCCGCCTAATCGCGTCCGGAACCAAAAGCAACAGCAACAGCAATATGGTGGAGCTGGAGGAGCCGAAATCCAGCAAGGCAGCTGCAACTGCGACGCAGCAGCGCAACGCCAGCAACAGCGGCGGCAACAACAACAACCCCCGAGGTTCTGGCGACAGCGGCATACGCAGCAGCGGCAGCGGCGTTTCCTGCAGCAACACGGACAACAGCTGCAGTCAGTCAGGTGAGCGAGCGCTTAACCCATTGGTAGAATGGTTCGGTGTAGCTGTGGAAACTATGTATGTACCTGAAAGACAGAGCCAAGCACAGCTTGTCATAAAGTTAGTTTGATTTATAGAGGTTTTCTAGAGTTATATATCACACAACTGTGTAGCCTAAAAACGCTGATTAACCATGATTAGAAAATATACATATATTCACGTTACACTGATAGGTAGGGATTCTATAATTTTGAGGTCTTAAAACAGTTCACAAAGGTTGATAATTGTTAATTGAATCGACTCGAATGGACTCTCTTCTTCCTGTAGATAGTTTCGTTCTTAAATACGTATGTATCTCTATCTATTTGAGAACGGCAGTACTTATTTATTTCACGATATAAAAGTAATTTATAATGAATCATATCTTGATTTTAACGAACAATGAATCATGAAATATGTTTAGCCAGATATGTACTATATACAAGCAATAGTATTATCACTTTGTTTCTCTATTATTTAATTTGTATTTGTTGCCAGCTACAAAGTGCAGTTTATTAAGGAACTTTTCCACTCTCTCGTAAATCGATTTGGGATTCGTATTTAATGGGTTAAAGGGGGCATTGCTCTGCCTCCCCCACCCACCACGCCCCGGCATATTCTAGTTCTCTGTAGAGCTTGGACTAGCAGAACTTTCGTTTACCCTTGCTAATCAATCGGCCGAAATGGGGAGCATTGACTGCCGCATATAGAGTGCCGTGTCGCCTGCCAGGGTACCAGTGTATTTCCTTGACGTCACAAAAAGTTCTAGAACATGCATGCTGTCCGTCTGTCGGTTGGTTGGTCGACTAATCCCCCGCCCACCACCCATCAACGGGCTGTTTACAGTTGTTTTGTTTTGCCAAGAGAAGCACACATTGCATCATGCGACCATTCATTGTAATGTGTTTGCTCCACTTAGAAGAGTATTCCAGCATCGGCGGCTTCTGGCTTTTGGGAACGTTTAAAGTTAACCAATTCTTTATCGGAATCACTGAAAACAAAAACAGATATATGTACATATATGTATGTACATATGTACATATGTACGTAAATGCCCATCTGTTTATAGGGAAAGAGCAATTTCAGTGTCTAAAAGCGAATAGAAGTTTATTACCATCTAAAAACAATATAAAGCGGTAATCACGAAAACCTTTTAAGTTATTTTAGTTATACATATAAGTTAAAGTTCCAACTAGGAACTACTGATTCGAAGTAAATTCAGACTATTTCTGTTAAAATTGTGCAGGTAAAATGAGCTCAAAATGAGCATATATGTATGTATGCACATAATTGATATTTTGAAACATAAGCATCTTAATGAATCTAGAGTTTTGATTAATGTATGTATGTGTAAGTGTATTAGGACCACTAAGTCCTCTATATACCATAAAAAGCATCGATCCAAACCAGTATATGTATCTCTCAGGTCGTGTCAGGTTGCTCCATAGGCACTATTCTAGGCAGGATTTATTTTATAAGAATGGTTTTAGTATAAAAAGCTCTTTCCATTTGAATAATTGATTTACAAGGGTATTCAAGGCTTCGGTTCCCTATACTCTGAAAGTCTCCCTCTGCTTCCTGCTACTTTCCTTCTAAACACCCTGTTAGCGTTGGTGGGAGGAGGAGAGCAACAGCTGCCAGTGGTGGAACAAAGAGAGTGAGACGACACGAGTATCTGTGCCAGCAAGCCGAGAAATTGAGTGTGTGCGGACAATTAATGGAAATGGAAAAAATGAGTCATGAGCTGATCGATTGAGCCGCATGCACTGGTGTCAGTGTTCGTGTTCATTCGCTTGGCTCAAAATGCATCGAACTTCCAAAGCGCAACCACATATAACCTTCATGACGTTTATTGCACTTGGTGACGTTTGTTGCAGCCCAAAATAGAACGACGAGCCAAAGCGAACGAACAAATAAAAGCAGCACAGCAGCAGCGAACGAGCGTGCGAAGGCGGAGGTAGCGATGAGAGCGGCTGCCTCCCACACGTTCATATGAATGCTCCCATTAAGTGGTTTCTGTGGAGAGGATTACAGTTGCACATGCAAGAGATCCAAATGAAAACATTTTCGGTACAAGTTACACCAATCAGCTAAGGGGAAAAATGTGTTAATTAGAGTCTGATAGCTGGGCATGTTTTCCAGAACTATTATCAAGAAGTGTTTGGTCTTCGAGGACAGTTAGTGCCTACGTGCAGCCTCACACTCGCAACGGCAACTCATCTCCCTCTCTCTGTATCTCGCCCACTCTCCTGCGAAAGCCCTGCGAGAGAAATGTATTTTTTAGCTTTGGCAATGCCGTCGCAGCGAACAGATAAAAAAAAACCCGTCAGTTGAAACCCAGGCGTATATTGTTGTTTACTTAAGCAAAAACGAAAACAATGCTAGTTAAATAAAGCTTTTGTTTTTCCCTTTCCACTTGTTTGATTTTGAACAAAACTCGCCGACATCACACCACCTTCCATGCTCCTTTGTATTGGTGTGTCTCTCTGTCCGTCTCTCTCTCGCTTCTCGAAGCCCCCTCCCTCACATTCGCGGCCTACGTGAGATTTGGCATCGCGCTCACGCTCGTCCTCTCTTTGCAGGAGCTTAATGAATTTAAATTATTACATGGCACAGCATTCGGCATTGCATCATGTAAGACTGCTCTCTCCCTGGCACCGGTCTCTTCCAATGCGGCTCTCTTAAGTCGCTCTCTCGCCACCTGGGTTGTCGCTTTGTTATTGTTTTTCCTGTTGCTGTTTTTGTTTTGCTTGGGGCGGCGCAACCACAAAGCTACTTCTTGTCAAAACGGGTTCTGGGTCCAATCAATGATGTGGCTCTATCTCCGCTCTCTTTCCGCACGCTTTCTGAGTGTGTGTGCGTGGGCTTATTCGCCACCTTGTTATCATACAAGTATCGGTATGGGTGCAGGTATTAAAATCGGTATCGGTTGCCTCCATATGTTGATCCGGCGTAAACTAGTCTACCAATATTTGTATTTATATTTTATATTTACCATCTTCGAAAGCCAAGAATTCGACTTGATCGGCGAAGCGGAGCTAATGCGCTTTATTTTCTTCTCGGCTATATAAATGAATATCGGATCGATGAATAAACATCACCGGTAATGTCTTCGATTTTATTTACAAACCGGATTTTTGCAACCAGAATCTTTTTCCTTCCGGGCCGCATTTAATTTTGTTTTGTAATCAAAAATCGGGTTGTTAATATTATTGTCCTAAGCAAAACGATATTTCTGCTTGTTTAGCATTTGCAATTATTCTGCCAGTTATGTTATGTATGTATGTACTTATGTACATATGTATGTATGTCTTCTTTCTCGCTCCTTTGCACGCCTAACGAGCGCAACATACATACATATGTATGTATGTATGCATATTTACATATAGTAACAGTCATTCTAATAAGAACTTGAATTTGGTGTTTGCTGAATTTAAAATTTAAAATAAAGTAATACATTAGCACATAATGGAATAATACAATTTAGATGGCTTTGATAGCCTTCAGAATTAAAATCGAGATATAAGAGAGTATCAAAAAAGCACACGCTGGCAGAAACTATCACGGAGGTTCTTAACCATTAAACAAGAATATGCGAAAATCAACAATAAAATACTGATAACCTTATTTAATTTAATGTCAGGACAAGTTCTTATAGTATTCGACAACAAAGGATACACTTTTTTAAATATTACGTTATTATAATACGTTGTTAAGTTTATATTGATTTTTTCACTTGAAAATGGTTACAAAATTAATAAGGAATATTTAAAAATTAGATTATTGTGAAAAAAATGAAAGCGTTTATTGTTTAACAATTAAATAAGGTGCACTACATGCCTATTTCGGGCACCTAATGTAAAATAAAAATTCGAAATTTAATAATAAGTCGAGAACAAGGAAATGTTTGCCGATTTGAAGAATTTTTAGTTTGACCGCCGGTGTATCTACATGCCTATATGTTACAACAACTCTCGCTCTCGTTGCGGCTGCTTCGGCTCTTTCTGCTCAGCCACCCGCTCTTGTCACTCTCTTGCTCGATGGGCTCTCGCGGCGGTAGTTTTTCGGTTTTGTCGCTCCCTCGAAAGCTCGAAAGCGGGCGCGTGTTGGATTTTGATTCTTTCCTCGTTGGCGCCGCGCGACGTTGGTCCGCTAAGATTTGTCCGTGTTCTTCCCCATTTCTTTCAAATTCATTATTTTGGCCACCCGAATTTTCCATAGTCGCCGGCCGGTATATCTACAGTAATTAAATACACACACGTCCATTTTGAATCGCAGTACCCATCCCCCGGGCCATTCAATCCAAAAAACTTTCCGTGTGCTTTAACATCCTCCTCCATTCATCGTTTGGATTGCTGTTTTCTTTTTGTGGACTGACATTCTGCACAAAAAGGAAGTGTTTACAAAGATGATCCAACCGGAATCGGGTTAAAATTAGCCCACAAAAACAAAAAAAGAACAAGTTAAACTAAAACTGAAACTACTGAGCAATATATTTTTCGTCGGGGAAGCAGTTTTATCTACGCATTGCAAAAACGTGCCGCCTAGTAGAACAAGAAGAAGAAGAAGAAGCAGAACGGGCGTTGCTTAGACAAATTGCGTTGCGATTAAAAGGCGAACACAGCAGCAGTAGCTACAACAGCAGCAAACATGTTGGGTAAATACAAAAACAACTACATAAAACAAGACGGAAAATGTCTAGAACCGAGATGAGAGAACTTTCGCACACAAACGCAGGCACCTGCCTGCACGTGTGTGTGCATTTCGAAATGCCGGTTTTCCATTTTGTTATTGTTTTTGTTCGAGCAAGTTTTTTCCGCTCTATCTCTATTACACTATCAAATTAAATTGTCCGCTTTTGTTTTAACAAACATAGTTGTGATTACCTGCAATACAAAGTTGCTTACCAACGGTAAACTATTAACTACAAAAGTCGACCTTGGCCCCACGCCTCCCACAAAAATGCATAATAAACACCAGATGGTTATTCTTTAATTTAAATTAATTTCATTGTATGTATTTTGTCATTCCTTTCGCCATTTTCATACATTTTTTTTTGCTTTTACAATTTCATTTGCTGCGCAATAATTTTCTGCTTCTTTACAACACAAACACACGCGTTCCCATAGGGTATGTTTGTGTGTGCGCATTCATATGTGTGAGTGTTTCTGCCCGTGAATTCATGCTGGCAAATATGGAAGGTGGCGCAAAAAGAACAGGGCGATTGGAGAGAGCAGCATTCTTTCCACTATCCAGGCCTTTCGTATGGAAATTATTTGCAAAACAAAATGTCATGCGAGCTACTTTTAAAAATAAGTATAGCGTGCAATATACATACATATGTAGATATTTCAATATATTGCAGTAATAGTCTATGAAAACCTAAAGTCTGACACTGACGTCACAGAGTTGCAGATTTCGAGAGCTGCTAATTGGCAATTTATTTGCTGGGCCCCTCTTTACACTTTCACCCTGCCATGAAGTAATACCCCTACAGAGAGGAAGCCATTGAGAGAGTGTTTGAAAGAAGGGAATGGGGAGGTACACCTTATCTGCCTTCCGTCTTTCCCACATTCTCTCTCGGTATCTCTCTCAATTTACTGAAAGCTCTTCTTGTGCGACCGCATGTTGTTTTCTTTAATTTTTGCTTTGCGCTTCAAATTTGAATTGGAATTGAAATGGGCAAAGAAGTAAAGTGCCAAAAGCAAACCTTTTTGCGTAGTACGCTCCTCTTATCGGCCTTTTGTTTATTCGCTAATCGCCACCACCTCATTTTTGCCGTTTCCTACCTAGACCAATTTAATTACTTATTATGGCACCGTATGGGGAGCCTTCGATTGTGTTTGTGCTCCAAAATTCTCAAGGTTTTTTTCTTTTGTTTCTTGTTTTTTCTTCTGCTTTGGGTTATCAGCTTCTCTTCTGCACCTGTGGATGTGTGTGTGTGTGTTGAGAAATGTTTATTCTAAAAGACCCTCAACTACACTCCGTTAGGTTGCTAAGAATTAACCTTTACCTTTCTCACGGCTTTATATTGAAAGTTCACAGATATGAAAACCATATTTTTGTTAATGAGATCGTTTGTATGTTTTTTATGGATAGTATTTATTTTTCATATTTTTGTATAGATTTTTACTGTATATATGAACAATTAATTATTTAGAATCAGTTGTAAAAAGTATAGGAGGGAGGGAGGGTATGCCCAGAAAACAACTAAAAAGCCGGCCGGCAACCATTATTTTTCCTATTTTGTCATGTGTTTGGCTTAGGTCTCGTCTAGAACCGCTGATGAAACAGCCCAAGGGATTTCATTCCACCTATGTAATTCCTAGCCAATTGTCGTCATCAGCGGCGTCTTATCGACCTGGCATCTGAAGGGATCGGATCGGATGATTTGGATTTACGTAGACACCCTCGAACCAAAACAAACACATGTCAAAAACAATACGCCGGAACTGCGGCAATTATTTTTGTTTTTTTATGCAATTTGTATAAAAATATACATACATACTATATCCTCCCCTTGCCATCCATCAACGTGAAATGATTCGGCGAAAAATCATAATTAAATGCGCAGAATATTCTTCGGAAGAGATCGTGAGAGAGAGAGAAGACCGCTCGCGCTCATTGGATAAACAAGAGAAATGCTGGCTCTTCTCTTCGCTGCCTTTTCATTTATTTACGCAATTGATAACGATTAAAGCTGACCAATAAATAGGCCAAATTTTAAATTTAGACCAGAAAAACAAAGCGAATGCGGGGGCGGAACAAACAGATGGGCGGAAGGGGGGAGATTGTGCAAATTGGACGACACTTTGAGGGATGGCAAACTTTTCCATCCATTTTATAATTGAATGGATCCTACGGCGCAACGACTTGCTACTAAGTCAAGTGATATAACTATATACAACTATATGTGATAAGCTGAGAAGTTTGTATTGGCTTATATCCCCTTTTTTCATACAGTAGCTATCTTTTAAAGGAAATATTCAGAGTTGTAGTTCTTTTAAATAAAAGAATCGTCCTTATTATTAACCAACAACTGGCAAAAAAGGCTTTAATCATATATTTAAGAACCCTTTCTGGACTTATTGGAAAATATAATTCTCTGTGCAGAAAACTCCACCGATTTCCCATCAATATCCACTGTAGTTGACTCTTAACTAAAGCCACATTATATGTATTTGCAATGCGACGTGCCTCCAAGCTGATTACGACTCCAGTCGCCTATAGGCAGCTAGATTATGGCGCAGATATCGCTGGAAGTGCAGCCGTTGTGGTCTTTATAAATAGTCAGTCCAGCTATTGACAACAATTGAAGAACAGGCCCAGGCCCAGGCGGCACACCCAATCAAGCTGATCAGCAGAGCCCCACCTCTTACTCTCCTCCTGCTCTGATCTTCAGACCAGACCAGGCTTTGGATTAGCTCCTAGGGCTGCTAGCTCTGTATAATTCCACACAGAAGTTTGCCAGCGACGCCTGTTTGTGGCGACATTATTTATTTTAATTTTTACATATTTATGCACAAGTGTGACGACGACTTGTTTACGACACGCGATTTGCCTTCTACGCAGTTGTTGAAAAAGTACGCGTATTATTTCTTATTTTCAATTCCCTCATTATTATTTTTATACATTGATAAATGTTGCAAAAAAAATAGGCATGCAAATAAGGCGAGCGAGTTCGATAAAAGTGAGCCCCCGCACAATTGCCGGTCGATCGGAAGTCTTAAGCTCTCTGCGGGATTGGCTGTAATTTATTGTTAAGCTGAATGCTGGAGCTAGAGGATCTTGGCATGGAAATGGGCACCAAAAGGAATGCTTATAAATGTAAAACTTGTGATACAGTTCTGCTCTATTAAATAATTTAGTTACTCTCTCTGTTCTTTTTACGACAGGGTCATCTCTGTTAAATCCTTTTAAAATATTTCAGACATCCCTCCGGTTAAATCTTAACTAACCTTACCTTTCATTAATTTATTCCTGCAGACGGACAGAATGAGCTGACGCGCTACAGCAGCGAGGATGTGTCGGGCAATGAGTCGAGCGAGGCGCCCAATATGACCGAAGTGGAGCGGCAGGCTGAGCTCAACCGGCATAAGGAGGAGATGCAGAAGAAGCGGCGCAAGAAACGCATTAGTTCCTCTCTGCATTCCTCAACGTTCCAAGGTGAGCGACTGACAGAATAATATCCTGCAGGTGCATTATCTCCTTTGTCCCATTTCAGAGCTTTATAAGCTGACCGGCGAAATTCTGGGTGAGGGCGCCTATGCATCTGTCCAGACGTGTGTCAACATCTACACCGATCTGGAGTACGCCGTGAAGGTGATCGATAAGATACCGGGGCATGCGCGTGCGCGTGTCTTTCGCGAAGTGGAGACATTCCATCACTGCCAGGGCCATCCGGGCATCTTGCAACTGATTGAGTTTTTCGAGGATGACGAGAAGTTCTACTTGGTGTTCGAGAAAATCAACGGCGGTCCCTTGTTGACGCGCATCCAGGAGCACATCTGCTTCTCCGAGCACGAGGCCTCGCAGATAATCAAGGAGATTGCCTCCGGTCTGGATTTCTTGCACAAGAAGGGCATCGCCCATCGTGATCTCAAGCCGGAGAATATTCTGTGCGTGAAGACGGACTCGCTGTGCCCGATCAAGATTTGCGACTTTGATTTGGGCTCGGGGATTAAGTTTACCACGGATATATCCTCGCCGGCGGCCACGCCCCAGCTACTGACACCAGTAAGTCGGGGATATATAGGGATATATAAATGAAGTTTTTATAAAGTATGTTTCTTCATCTTCAGGTGGGAAGTGCCGAGTTTATGGCCCCCGAAGTGGTTGATTTGTTTGTTGGCGAGGCCCACTACTACGATAAGAGGTGCGATCTATGGTCCTTGGGGGTCATTGCCTACATCCTGCTCTGTGGCTATCCGCCGTTCTCGGGCAATTGTGGCGAGGATTGCGGCTGGAATCGGGGTGAGAACTGTCGCACGTGCCAGGAGCTGCTTTTCGAGTCCATTCAAGAGGGTAGGTATACCTATAGCCTGAAAAAGGGCAAATATTTAAATATCCTTCGTTCTAGGACACTTTTCCTTTCCGGAGGCTGAGTGGCACGATGTCAGCGATGAGGCCAAGGATCTTATTTGCAATCTGCTCGTCAAGCAGGCCTCGCATCGCCTCAGCGCTGAGGCGGTGTTGAACCACACCTGGATTCGTGCCAGCGAACACGAGCCGAAGGCCAAGCAATCTGGCCGCCACAAGGCTCTGCAAACGCCAGCGAACATCCGACGGTAAGTTAACTGATCATATATACCTTCCTTAAACAGGATTAACAAGGGTTTTGTTGTTATTATTTCCAGCAACCATCAATCGGCGAGGGAAATCTCTCAGTTTGCCGAATCGGCCATGGCCGTGAAGCGTGTGGTACTGCAGCATTTCTCGATGCGCTACGACTACATGAAGGAGCGCCCGAATATCTATCAGCCGTCGCAGGCGTACATGGATGCCTACAGCGATGAGAACTACAATCCCAAGCCGCCGGCTCACTACACTCGCAATCGCTCGCAGCGCCATACCGCTGCCGCCGCCTCGCTGTCCAACTACGGCGGACGCGTGTCGTCGATGCATGGCCAGCAACGTCCTGCCGCCGGCAGCCGTCAGTCTTCCAGGAATGCCTCTCGCAATGCTTCGGCAATTTATCCCAATAGCGGTGGCTTCAAGACTCTTAATATCCACGAGGAAGACGACGACGATGATGAGGCTCTGGAGGCGTTTGGCCGTATCGATGACGAGGATGACGAGTGGGCCAGGTCGACCAGGGAGTATCAGCAGCAAAGGGAACTGCAGCAGCGGGAGAAGGAGCAGGAGGCCCTGGGCGAGACTAGATATGTGAGCGGTAGCGAGGAAGATGGAGAGAGCGAGGACTATCAACACTATAAGCATTATTGGCGTGAGTTGGACGAGGACGAGGGTGACGATTATCTCTATGAGCAGCAGCAGCAGCGCGTCGACGACATAGCCGAGGAGGAGGAGGATGCTGAGGAGGAAAACGTTGAGGAGCAAAACGTTCCAGAGGAGGAGCAGGAGCCAGCTGACAATCTAAAGCAATTGAAAGCTAAAGTGGAGCAAGTTGTGGAGCCACAGCAGGATAACGGTGGGTATGGCAAGGAGGAACTTATCGATAATACGGATATGGATATGGATTTGGATATGAAGAAATTAAGCCAGCAAAACGAATTTGCTAAGCTCACCACAATGCGCAAGAATGCGCAGGAGGAGGAGAAGGAACAGCAGCAGCAGCAGCAGGAGGATGATGATGATGATGATGATGAAGTTGATGGGGCTAAGAAGCAAGGACCATCAAGTGATATTAGTGCTACTACCATCACCGATAATAACAAGCAGCAGACACCAGTTACTACGACTACGACACACATTAACAACTGGCAAACTGGCGATAATGCAGACAATGCAGACAATGATGATGATGATGATGTTAAACTATTGGATAGTATTAGTGATTTAAATGAAAAGCTACCTGAAATTTATGAGACTGCAAATATTGTTGTCAACTCAGCGGCAGTGCCAGCAGCAGCAACAACACCAGCAACAGCAGCAGCAACACGCCCACCAACCGATAACCTAGAAGATGATACGACCACTGTGGCTGAGGGGACAACAATGCGAACGACTTTTGGCAAGGCGGCAGAGGTGGATATGGAGAGGGAGGAGATAAAACCACCAACCCAAGCCCAAACCCAGGCCAAGCCCGGCCGTAATGTTTACTTTGCCGCCGATGCATATCAGAACGATGAGGATGCCGACATCGATGAGGAGGACGACGAGTACGACGAGGAGGAGATGGAGCTAAGTGAGCAACGCAAACAGCCACAGCACCAGCACACCTACACCAGAAAGCAGCGACAGCAGCATAATAATAGGTACAATGTACCTTCAGCAGCAGCAGCTGCTTCTCCCCGACAGCAGACAGAGAACTGGCGCTATCGCACACACCACTCACAGGAGCAGCAGTCGGCGTCGAGCTATCGCAAGTACCGTCCGCCCTTCAGCACTGGCGGCGGTGGCGGTCACTATGGCAACCAGCAGCGCAATTATTTGGGCAGCTTCTCGCACAGCGGCGGTGCCGCTGGCTACAAGGTGGCTCCCATGCAGCAGTTGCCCATGCAACCGCCACAGAAGCTCATCTCGCAGAGGCACAACAGCGCCGGAAGCAGCGGAAGTGGCAGCGGTAGCGGCAGTGGCAGTGGAGGATCCCCGCCCTCCGACGAGCAGTCGACCATCCGCAATTGGCGACAGGATTGCGTTTACGCCCGCAACTGTGGCATGAATCCGCAGCAGCAACAACAGCAGCAGCAGCAGCAGAACCACCGTTCGACTGCACAGCGGGCTCAGCAGCAGCCGCGAATTGGCAGCGGTCGCTTCGCTCACCTGCAGGCGGCCCAGTTGATGGAGGAGCTACCGGACATGCGGATCGGCCTTTCGCCGCCCAGCGAGAGTGTGCTGCTCCAGCGACGTCTACGCCAGCAGCAGCGGGCTACCGATCTGTCCGAGTACTGCGAGCCGGCCACAGCAAGTGGTTAAAGTGGGTGTGGGTTAGGTCAGTCAGTCCTCCTGCACTTGGGCAGAGAACTCTGTTTTTCACGCACATTCTCCGATGAAAACCAACTTTCCAACTTTCCTATTTTTTGTGCAACATTTTCAACTTTAACTGCAACATTTCTTATCTTGGGAAAGTGAACTAGAAGCGATTTAAAGATTCAATTAATTCCGCCAATGCAAAAAGAGTTAACAACAAAAAAAAAAAACACATAAAAACAAACAAACAAAAAAAAAATCCAAAAATATATATATTCGAGAGGAGGTGTTAAAACAGAGACAGAGACGGGCAGGAAGTGAGAGTGGCTATTGTCTACGCTGTTTTGAAAAAAGCCAAACAGTCGTTCGAGATGAAAAACAACAGAAAACAAATACCTTTTTTTATAAAAAAGATTCGAAAAAAAATGTAATTTATATTGCACTATAATTTTTTATTATGAAAAATAAAAACGAATACGAAGAGTGTTTGAGATCAAGCGATGCATAAAAAAAAAACACCCGTTTAGACTTTTCTGTTCTTTAGCGATATATATATATATACAGAAAATATATATATATATATATAAAATCCTAAGTAACCCATAAATTATTGCATGCATCTCGAGTCGAAATTATCACCGACCGAAAAACCAAAATGTACAACAAAATTGTTATAAAAATTTGTCTAGTATGTTTTTATTTCTCATGACAAAAATTGTTATAAGGAGGAAAGCGAAGCGAAAAGCGATGGCAACAACAAAATAAGGTTGAGCTTATGTGAAATCAGTTGATTTTCAAGTGTCGCGAGATTTAGTTTGAACCGAAAGTTATATTTAAACCTGGAGAGTCACGAGGGTTAAAGTTACTTACCAGAAATGATTATACAGGCTAAGCTCAAGGTTTAAACCGAAGACTTTCAAAAATATCAAGATGAGTAACGACCATACATTTTTATTGCAATAGGCAAGCAGCTCTAGTGCATAGAAAATCGCATGTGGTTACTTATCTTGCCGCTTTTATTTTCTTTGGTTAAGCTCATTTCTGGTAAATACCTGATACTACCTACCTCCGTGATCGGCAGTTAATTCTTTCCAATCCCCTGTTGACAAAGCATATTTTGTAAGACTCCTCCGCAAAGTTCTAACACTAACACTGCACTACACAAAAACTGGGCAAAGCGAAGCAAAGCTAAGCAACTCTTGACATTGCAGTTGCTCAACATTCTTTTTTTTGGCTGGGCGTAAATGAGAAGGAAAACATGCAATTTTGTTAAATATACAAACACCACACACACTTATAATATTTATAAAAATTGTGATATAACATGTAAATGTAAATGCACCTGAAGAAAAATCTATCTATCAAATGACGCTGTGCCATCATGAACCGCCAGAAAAGAGAGAAGGGAACATTTTCCACACAGTCTTTGTTTGTTTACGTCCCACGAAACCAATGTCAAGTGCATATACAACATACACCAATATACTTCTATTTTTCCAACCAACAGCAACTTATACTAAACAGAAACTTCCATAAAACAAAAGAAAAGCAAGAAAAAAATGTATAAGAAAAAAAAAACGATATAAACTGAAGAAATTCAAATGAAAAAAAAAAACAACTATTGTTCATAATTAATTAGCTCAAATCGCTGCTGAAGAGATCGGTTTGTGGGCGGTTAAAGTTTGGATGAACATTGAATAATAATAATGATAATGATGATAAGAACGACAGCGTCCATATAATTTTAAACTATATTCATGCAATCTATTCCTATACAGAATCAATCATATATTTGCATTGATACTAATGATATATATTGAGAAATGGAAACTATCGCTTTCGTTTTTGTTTGTAAAACTGTGAGGAATGTTTCGCAACGAAACAAAAAAAAAACGTAACTAAGAGTTAATTTAAAAAGCAGCAACTACACTCAAACAAAAGCCTTGGTTATGCAAAATGTCCGATAAAAGCCAATGGGTAAACTTAAGTCGTTACACACACACATGTGACAAAAAGCGCTGCTTTCGAGAGTGAACACCAACGAGAGATACCGATGAGGGGAAATCCTCCAAATAAATAGTTCAGAAAACTGATCGATTACATCAAATTAAATGTTTGTATGAGAACAATTTGTTTTAAAATTATTGCTATACAAAATTGAAACGAAAATTGCAAAAAAAGAACAAGCAAAAACAAACGCCAAGAGAAAAGAATATAAACCTGCAATAAAAGGAAGAGTAGATATTGTTTTATACATAAAAACTCAATAAAAATGCAAAATACATAAAATGTTAGCGGAAGTGGTTTTAATTTAGAACTCGCTTAAGGGGGTGGGCCCGTTTTACTAATAGTTCGTAAAATACAGGTTGCAACCTGGTTATAAAGGGATGTTCCGTACTGTGCTTTCACTTTAATTATTTTCTTTTGAAGCTGCTTGGATTTCGAAAATATCTCTCGCTCTCTTTATGACCGCTCTCTCTCTCACTCAACAAAGAACGAGTAAGTTTTAAAGCTGCACTCCGAGAGAGCTTCGACAATGTTCTCTTCGGAGTTGTCCCGAAAAAGAGCGCTCTATTAAGATAATTTTCGTTCAGTGCACACAGTGAACACGGCTAATGAAAGTAAGTATCAATAGTTCCCCAAAAAGGGGTTTTTCTGGATAATAAGTAAATGTAAACTGCAACTGAGGAGGATGCCACTTGGTACTCCTGAGAATATACTCCTTAAATTAGAGATTCTGGAAACCAACAAAACACCTTTATTCCGTATCATCTGAGCAAACTCACTTTTAGAGATTTTCATAGCTCTATGAATTCTGCGGTACTGAGAAGCCTTCACTCACAATTATATATTAGATTCATAATTGAAAGCTTTCATCTATAGGTGAATTCGCTCATACGAGTTCAGGTATAAAAATCTTAAAACATTTATATCGAAAACTGAATCTGATAAGAGCATTTCGAATGTCCAGAGTGGCCATAGAATAGAAAAGCTCAGTAAACACCGTGTGTGGTGTGACCGTTTGGTAGCAAACTTTTAATACACACCTGTTTTCCATCTTCTTTGGTATTTTCATTGAAGACATGTTTTAAACTCCATATAACTTTTTTATATGATATTTCTGGGGGAAATAAAGTAATTGCAACTATTTGAGTTCATAGAATAGAAGCAGCAGGTGGATCATTTCCACCAGGAATCGACGTCTACTTGTCCGCTCTTCAAGGCTGCCATGAGTATCGCTTCGGGGAGCTTCAGGATTCCCAGCCGTTGGCAATGAAAAGTTCAACTGAAAAGTGCTGCTGCTGCTGCTGACAAAAGAAGTGTGTATTTGTAAGGCAAAAACAATTGTGATTCAGAACTTTAATTTGAGCTTGCGATTATTCTTTCTCTTTCATTGTTTTAAGATTGATGGAAATTGTTTGGGAGAAATTAAAGTGTAGTCAATTGGTAAAAGCATCTAGGAATCTTGGGGCTTTGTGGTGTATATTCCAAGCATGTTCGTCTTGTGTTGTTTATTTTTCCACAAAATCTTATGTCAGTTGGAAAAAATTAATTTTGTATACATATGTATTTGCAGCACATTTTAGCCTATGACAAAACACTTCATTGCCACTTGCTCAGACGACTGAAGAAGAGCCATGGAGAATGAGCAGCAGGAGGAGCTCCGCCACCAATCACGGGTCACCGCGGTATCATACGGCGGCACTGTGCCCACAAATCCGGCCAGCCAGGAAACGCGTAAGCTGGCCTTACCCTGGGTCCTAGATATTCCTTAACCGCTGGATTTACCCTTGCAGATTCCCAGTATTCCATGTACTACGATCAGCAGCCACGCGACACGCTGTCCGACAGCTACTTGTTAATGACTCCGTTCCTACGTGGCCCGGATGGCCCGGAGACACATTCGCCGCCATCATTGTTCACCGCCATGGTTTCCCCGCGTCGCAGCGATGTGGCCAGCTCCGGGTTCGAGGCCGCGGCTGGGCGTTGCGACAAGTGCAGCTTGCTGAGCGGACTGTGCCGCTGCCCATCCCTGTCGCTGGCTGGCAGCAGTCGCTTTGCCGACTCCACACAGAGCCTGTCCCAGGAGGAGCCGCAGTACCTAGAGCTGCCCTCCTCCTCCACGGCGGTGGCCGCTAATCCTCTGCCCGCTGCCAATGCTATGCCACAGCGTCCTAAGCGCAAGAAGACTGAAACCCTGACGCTGGAGCGGGATGGAGACAATGCCGGCGACGATGTTGTGACCTCCATAAGTGGCACTTGGCCGGCGGGCGCCATGGAGGAGCATGCCATGGACGCCACTGCGGTGGTGTACGAGTTGCCCTCCAGTTCGCAGCTACAGCTGAGCAATAGCTCCTTCGATACCCTGACTAGTGCGGCGAACGTGTACGATGATGTCACCTCCAGTGCCTCGGACACGGAGCACGGTCAGTTCGCCCATACGCGCACCACCAACACCACGACGACCACGTCGGCCGTGCAAGCGCACAAGAAGAAGACCAACCGCTCCAGCGATGCCTCCAACTCATCGTCCTCGGGGGGCGTGGATGTGGATACCAGGCCTAGCACCAGTGCGCAGGCGCGGCGGCAGCGTGTGGATAACTTCTCCTACCGCCGGACACGGCCCATGGAGCAACCAGACAACGAGAGTAGCGACGATGGCTGGGATCTGCGTATGCATAATGCGGCACCACCGGCAGAGCCTGTCGTCACGATCATTCGGAGCAGTAGCGGCAATTCCCGTGATTTGGAAGCCGGCCATGCGGATCACACGTACTACAACAGTCGCCGGCATGTGTGTGGGGCTAGGGCCCCGCCGGACAGCACTTATATGTCGGGAGCCTCCTGCTCCACAGCCACACACACCACCTGCAGTGTGGACTATGGCTCCCAGATGCGTCAGAGATCTGTGGAGGGTGAGGGCGATGCCTCCACCTCCACCACGGAGCTTGAACAGCAGGAGAGGGGAGAGCAACAGCAGTTGCAGCGTCTTCTAGAGAGAGACGAGCAGCAGCGCCTCATAGGGGGAGGGCAGCAGCAGCTACAGCTTGGACAGGCCATGCGCCGCATGCTTAGAGCGCGGAGTAATACTGACATGGTATGGAGTCGTGCGCGGCCCACAGACGAGTCAGAGCCGCCGAGCAAACAGACACGCTTGGAGGTGCCCGGAGGATCACCACCCAGCTCCTCTAACAAACTGTTGCCCATGAACTACAATTCCTTTCAGCCGGGAAAGAGCAGGCATCGCACCTACGCCGAGCAGGGAAGCAGCTCCAGTCAGCAGGTGAGTCCTGTCCAATGCCCACTCGGGAGATCCTTTTATAATTCGCCCTTCTTTAGAGCCTGGCGCAGTCAACAAGCGGATCCTGTGTTATCACCTACGTGGGCCGGCCCAGGGAAAGGCACTCCTCCGTGGACTTGCTCCATCTTCCGTCCACCTCCACAGGCAGTCGCAGCGATGCCGCTGCTGTGCTGACAGCCCCCGACTTGCAGCTGGACGACTGGTCCTCCGACTCCAATGAAGACGATGACGATGTGGTCTTTGTACACTCCACCAGGGAGCCCATACTCTCGATTGACCTGACCTCCGATGACGATGGCCTGGCCAACGAAACGCAACTGAATGGCGAACAGGAGCGGGAGCGGGAACGTTACAGAGAGAGGGAACTGGAAAGGGAAAGGTCACGCGAACGTAACCGTGAACGAGATCGGGATCAGGATGAGCAGTTACTCAATCGCGAGCAGACGCGCGATGACCGTCGGGTCATCTTCAACTATGCCTACTCCCTGCCCTATGCCCGCCGGACCGAAAGAAGGACGGAGGCAAACACGGATGGCACCTCGGCCTTTGCCTTCTACAGTGGGGCTCTGGCCGATCGGCCACCCATCACGGATCACAACTACAGCTATGAGCTGGACCAGCTGATGGAGCCCAGCCCCTCTAATCACTTCTACCCACCGCGCTGCTCCAGCATGGATCCGCAGCGTTACTTCCAGCCGATAACGGAGTCACCCCTGTGGCTGCTGGCAGCACCACCGCCGTCAGAGAATCCCTCGGCCGAGGCCTACAGTCGCTTGGCTCAGAGGGCACCTGCCGCCGCCACTGCTGGCGTCGCGTCCACGTCGAGCAGCTCCGTCAGCAGCCAGACGTCGTCACAGTCATCGCGTCGAAGGCGCAGCAGTCCGGCGAACGTGTACCACCGCTATCAGCCGTATTACGTGCCACACTACGCCATCACGCCCCTGCCGACCGTAATGGAGGCGGTGTACTCCCCGGCACTGCCGCCCAGCTCGCATCCCCTACCGCCGCATCCCCATTACCAGGGCGGTCAGGGGGGTAGTAGTCGTAGCTCCCTAAGCGGCGCTTTGAATGCTGCTGCTGTGGCAGCAACGGCGGCAGCGGCTCAGGTGCAGTCCTTCAGCGAATTACTGACAATGGCGCACAATGAAGGAGCTGCTGGAGCCTTAGAGAATGACATCCGTGCGCCCTCGCATGCCATGGTGCACCCACAGCATCCGCAGCAGCCACATCAGTTGCAGCAGCGGCAATCCATCATTCCACCACCGCCGGGAGCAGCTTCGAATGTCACCCTTGGCGCCTCAGTGTCGCCGCCACCGCCGCTGGAAATGTACTCTGGAAGGAGCACCATTCCGTACTGCGGATCCCCGCCGTTCAGCGTTCGGCGATCGGAGGCGGCGTACAGCAATCGGCAGCACTATCAACCGCAGCCGCACCAGGGCCACCAGGCGCCGCAAAACCAGATGCACGCCCACATCCATCCCCCGCACCGGGCGAGCGCCATTGTGGCTACCTCGCTGACGCCAGCCCCGCCGTATCCGGTGCATCAGAACCTGTGGTATCGGCAGCAGAGCATGCAGGAGATGCACCGCCGCCACATGACGCCCACGCCCATCGATCTCTCGTCCAATGCCCCGTTGCTGACCAGCAGCCTGCGCAATGGCTACCTGCACAGCATATGCAACTGTGTGCATGCTAGGAATGGTCCAGTGTCCAGTCTGGATCCCGCCTACTATCCGCCGTACGATGCAGCAGCAGCAGCAGCTGCAGCCCCACAATCGCAACAGCAGTCAGCGCCCGCCAGTAGTCCAGCGACATCTGTGGCAGGTGGCACACAGCCGGGCTTCAGGCATGTGCAACTGCAGCCTCAGCAACAGCCACAGGCCCAGCAATCGCCGCCGGTTATGCAGCACTTGCAGCGTCAGCGGGCGATCCACCATCACATGTTCCATCACCACTACTCGCCGCTGCATCTGGAGATTGGTCTGGCCACACCCCTATCCCTGGGATCTCGTATCCTGATCGGGCCACCGCGTCCCAATCGTGGGGCTACCCTGGTGAGATCCTACTAAGTCTGTCAAGTCGGTATATTTTATGGCTTCTTTTTGGTTTAATTTCAGGAAACCATCGAACGGAATACATTGCCGCATAAGTACAGACGTGTGCGGCGGCCCAGCGAGACGGACGAGGATGCGGAGAAGTGTGCCATCTGTCTGACGCTCTTTGAGATCGAGAACGATGTGCGGTAAGTTGCTAATACTGCCACAGCTCGCCATGGCTTGTCGTAGGAGGCAACTAATATACATATGTAGAGCAAGCATTATAAATAATGTTTATTTTTCTATATTTTCCAGCCGCCTGCCCTGCATGCATCTCTTCCACACGGATTGCGTGGATCAATGGCTGGTTACCAACAAACACTGCCCCATTTGTCGTGTAGACATCGAGACACACATGGCCAACGATGCGCTGGCGCCCAGCTCCAGCGGCGTCGCCGATGCCGCCAACACTGCCGCCTTATGACATTGTGTGCATGGTATCTTTATGTAAAAGCAAAACCATTAGACTGAGTTTGTCGCGGCATCGACTGGCAAGGAGGAATCGAGGAGCCACAAAAAACAAACTTTTAAGATGTGTTTAACCCCCCGACCCCACCACAACGCCAAAGGGTGTTGTCCTTGGAAAATATCAGAAAGCTAAGTCTGTTCATCTCAATTCAAATATCTATTTTACGATAAGTGATCTGGCAAATTGATTTCCTATATATAATATGTGTGTACAAATTGTGTCCATGTTTTGTGAAACAAAATTCTTGTGATAAGAATTTCATAAATGCGTATTGTTATAGTATTTGTAGAAAACATCCCCACAATGGGCGTAAATTATAATTTGGCCCCAGCTTGTTGTTATATTTTTAATTGTCCCACATGATTGTATGGTATCATAAATAAGTATAGGAGTCCCCTATTCCCTTATACTTAATGCATTTTATGTGTTAATAATAGCCATAGGTTTAATCTGTTCAGATTAGTTACTTTTTCTTTATAAAGACCATTGATTTATTTTATTATTTAACCAAATTTAATATCTCTAGGAGTCTGGGCCACATCTCTACCAATTTTTGCTCATTATCTCAATATTGTGCCATATATAAGTGATTTGATTATGTGCAATTTTCCATAGCTTGAGCTAGAAAATTGGAATTATGTTTAGTATCCTAAGCTTGGTCTTATGTTTGTCATCAATAATTGTTGTCATGGACAACAGAACTACAAATTCAATAAATAAATAATCAATACTAAATGTTCCGAATATTTTGGTTACCTGGGGATTTCTGAAGTAATTCCTGGGGATTTTCGAAAACTTCGTCAGATGTTGACCGCTGGTAAGTATTTTGTTTGCCTACAATTTCAAACTTTGCCAGACGAAGCCAAGGAGACTGCAAAACCAATATTGGGGTAATGGTTCCTATTGTTTTTTGTTTGTTATGCTTGCGCAGTCGCTCTTTCCGTTATGTTTTGTGCCCACCTCACATTTAGTTTGGCTAAGAACAAGTGTGCACGCATGCAATTGTCGACTTTTAAGTTTCTTATCGTTCTCTTTGGCAGTGAACTTAATAGATCAAAAGAAAAATAAGGTCTTTTGTATATTGGGATGTGTTTTTTATTTATTTACTATCGGTAACAATTTATGGCGAAAGTCAAACATACATACATCTAGATGTATAGATAAGCTTTCGTGACAAATGTTAAAATCTATAGCTACAATTGGTTTTTAAAAGGTTGCTTTAAGTCAACATCCTATCATTAAGTCTAGGGTGGGTCGATGATCAAAGAATCTTGGGCCAGAGGCTAGAGGCTAGCATATATTGACACCTATCTTAACCATTTTTGGTTAGAACTTACAGAAAAACTTGTAACTTATACTTTTTATGCTTTAATTATGTAAAGACATTTAGATTTCTTGGTTTAATTACACTAACAGCTAAGAGTAGTCTTGAACTCCGCCCTAAACGAGCTTGATCATCTCAAATCGAGCTACCACCCCTGACGAGTACAGCTAATAGCGGCTACCTAGGCTGAGCTGCTGGGCCCAGCGCCCGGATCATTGCTTTCCGCCTCTGCATCCCCATCCTCATTCGCATCATCCTCTTTGGTCAAATCGGCGAAAAAGTCCGATGCATTGGTGCACTTGGATGAGGGCAGATTGTGTCGCTTCTCCTTGTACGCATTATGCTTGTCATTGTACTTGATGTCGCCAAAGTCCTCGAAATACTTGACATTCCAAAACCGCACGTCGTTATTGTGCGAGGAGGAGGCCAACAGCTCGCCACTGCTATTAACGTCCAGCGACTCGACGGGCATGTTGTGCTGCCCCACCACGCCCAGATTGCGATACGGTGTGATGTGACAGGCTCGGATATTGCCATCCTCGCCGGCCACGCAGGCGATCCGATCCGTAATTGGAATCATAAGGCTGATGGGACTCTTGATGCCCGGATACATGTCGCAATGGAAGCCGAAATAGCCCCAGTTGTAGGTATACAGACGACCCTTGGAGGTGCCAACTACTAGTTTGGAGTCGCCGCGATAGATGCCCATGCAGTTGAGCTCCTCCTCATAGGGCTCCGACTGGACGTACATCTTGCGGGCAGCGATGTTGAAGGTTGTTAGGTAGCCATCGGCACTGGTGGCCAGCAGTAGCTTGTTCTGATCATTGCTAATAAGCTGCGTGACCTGATCCTCCAGCTCCTTTAGCTCGAAGACGGCGTTTTTGGTGCGCAGGTCCCACAACTTGACGGTGCCCGAATCATCGCCGGTGGCAAAGAGATTTTCATTAAGCACGTGCAACGTATTGATGGCGTCGTCGTGCGCCGTCTCGTACAGCTTCTTTAGCTTCTCTGTCTCCATGTCGGTGACCATTACGCATTTGTCCTTGGAGCAGGTGAGCAGAAACCGCCCGTCCTCAGTGAACTCCACGTCGCGACAGGCCTTAGAATGAACCTCGATTGTGCGGAGCAGCTTGTTTCCCTCATTGGCGTATTCGTACAGATGTACATCCCCGATGATCGTGGCCAGGGCGACGATGTCGCGGCTCGGATGGAAGCAGACGTCCGTGATGAAGTCTTCCAGCTTGATCTCTGGCGGGGCGCTGCGTGGCTTCTTGATGGCGGCTATAATGGCTCGTACTGTTTCGTCTGTTTCATCGTCCTCATCCAGCTCGAAGACAGCGGCCTCCTCCGATTCCTTTTGACTGCCCGACGGCCCATCGTCATCCTTGCGCCGCTTGGCGCTAGTTGCTCCACCAGCACCACCATTGCCACCGGCAGCCTCCTCCGCCCTCATAGAGTCATCCGAATCAGAGTCCTCTGCATTGGGATCGAAGCTGCCATCGCTGCTGATGCTATCGTTGCCATCGCCATCGTTGTCCGGCGGAGGGGCACCCATGTCTACCAGGTCGTACTCGTCGTCACTGTCCGATTCGTTTAGCACTTCCTGCTCGATCTCTGCTATCACGCCCACAACCATGTCCTCGTCCAGGTCGTCCAGTTCGTCAGCATCCGAAGGGGTTTTGAAATTGTTATGCCTGCGAAAGGGCGGCCAAGTGCTGGATTAGGCTTGCTGACTCTTTGGGACCATTAAGTACTCACGTGTGCATACTATTGGTTACACAATATCCTTTTTTTAAACGGTGCTTTTATTTATTAACTACGCCACGCTCGAATTTGTTTGGATACCACGGGAACAAGAGGAAGAAAGCAGCATGTTGACGACGAGTTGCACGGATATGGCAACTCCCAACAAAACAGCTGTTAGGGAGCACGACGATCTGGCAGTGCGTTTGGCGTTGGGAAATGTTTACAGCTGCTTGCCAACAGTCTGGTAACGCTGAGTACTTCTTTATATTGGCATTGCGCGCTTTTTTATCCTGATATCTTTTAGTTTAATATCAAATTGTTTTGTTTACCCCGTTATGTTGTTGTTGTTTGTGTAGGAGAGTGCGCTGGTAGCCGAATGAATCGCATATCGAGATGTCTAAGAAAGCTTTTGCGCCAAGGAAACAACTCACGCTCAGTAGCTTCATTGGCTTGGATAATAATTCCCAAAGTCAAACCCAAAAGAAAGGTGAAATTGCTCAATTAAGTGTGGATCGAGAAACCTAATTGTTGTATTCTAGTGAACAATGCCAGAAGCAAGCCCAGCGCCGTTTACAATCCCATCTTTCTGGACTCTTCATCGTCTGATGAGGAAGCTTCGCAGAAACCCAGCCAATCGTCTGGAAAGGCTACCGTGCTACCCAGGAAGCACACCTATCACAGTCTGTCACAATCGCCTTTAGCGCCGCCACCTGCCAAGAAGAAGGATTCTCCGAAAAAACCTTCGCGGCCTGAGTGTAATCAGATTCCTTCCCCCGAAAGTCTGATACTTGAAGATTCTCCAAAGAATCTGACGAGATATGAAGGAAGGCACTCACTGCGGGTTAACAAGCCTGAAAAGAAAACTGGATTTAGTTTTTTCGATGACTCCCCCAGGAAACAGACTCAAAATGATCCACCCAAGACCTCATTCGATTCTCCGTCACCTCTGCAGAGGTATAACTTCGAAGATTCACCTATTAAACAGAGTGGAGGAAAGCACCCTTTACTTACGCTGCCAGATTCACCGCCACCGCCAGCCAAGAACTCGGAAATGCCTTTGTTTAAGGACTCAACTACGACTGAAAGAAAGCACCAATATAAGAGTCTATTGGATTCCCCTTCTCCGCGGGATAACATCAATAGCCCATCAGGAGCTGCCGCTGCCACTCTGCGAGACCCTCGTCCTGCAGCTATAAGTACGCTCCACAAGTCAGACAATAATTTATTTGGAGATGCTGGCTTGAAGACTGGAGCTGGCCACAAACTTGGTTCGGCCAAGGAAAACTATAGTCCGCCAGGATCAACCTCTTCCGCGCTAGAAGAGGAAACAGCCCCCTCTTCTCCTGCTCCAGCACCAGCGGCGCCATTGAAGCCCCGCCTTAGTGTGGCGTTTGACAACTCGCTGGCCGATTACCTTCGCGATCTGGCCCAGAACGACAGCTTCGGCATCGATCCCAACCAGCAAAGCGCAGCGGCATTAAAGACCACTCTTGACTTCTTTCGCAGCACCTACGTCGAGCTGATGGAGCGGTACTGCGCCCTGATTGATCAAATTCCCGCCATGCACTTTAATGAGATCGCCGGCTTTCAGCCGAATACCTTCCTCAAGCTCAAGGTGATGCGCCAGAAGTTCAAGGCGCGAACGCAGCTGCTCCAGAACACACTGGACCGAAACGAAAGCAAGCGCAAGGCCGAACAGGATGCCCTGGAGCTGGAGGAAATGGAAATGCAGGCGGAGCAGAGTGGGATGTCACCGCCGCCAAGCAGCATACGGGTGACGGCCTTAAATAAGCTCATGCCCAGCTCGGATGTAAATGAACCAAGAATACCCAAGCGCGAGGAACTTATACACAGTCTCTGCGGGGAACCGGATGATTATTCGCCGCCACCCAGGAAGCAGAGTGATCTGGCAGTGGCCAGGAAACGCGATGACTTTATTCACGACCTCTGTGAAGATACACCCCCAGCCAAGGCAAATAAAGATCCCCATTTGCTAAGAAAACGGGAAGAACTCATACACGATCTGTGCGAGGAGCCGGAGGATGACTACTTGGCACAGAGCATGCTGATGGACGCTGACATGGAGGAGGAACAAATGAAGGGACCCACACAACCCAGCAGCGCCGGCGAAACGCAGGAAGACGATGATGATGACTTGGAGGGACTGCTGGCGGACATAGAGAACGAGCACCAGCTGTTGCAGGGCCGCAGGTCCGAATTCAATGGCTACGGCTACAAGGACTTTGAGTCCGTGAAGGTGCAGGAGACGGCAAAGGCTAATTGCAAGCCCCCGAAGAGTGCCCCCTTGGATGATGATGGTTTTCCCGCGTACGATGAGGCCCTCTTCGAGGAAATGCACTCGCAGGCGGCAGCTAATATGATTGATCTGACTCCCACACCCAGTTGTAGTCGTATCAGTCCGCCGTCGAAGCTGCCCACGGCCAAGGACTCGCAGAAGCTAGCGGGAAATTTTCATTCAAATGTCCAAAACGATGGCATCACCGGGGAGTTCGATGGCCAATCGTTTGAGCACTCCTCCCGCCTCATGCATGGGCTAAGCTATAGCTTTGGCCTGAAGAGCTTTCGGCCCAACCAGCTGCAGGTGATCAATGCCACGCTACTGGGCAACGACTGCTTCGTGCTGATGCCAACCGGCGGCGGCAAATCGCTGTGCTATCAGCTGCCCGCTATCCTCACCGAGGGCGTAACTATTGTGATCAGTCCCTTGAAGTCGCTGATCTTCGATCAGATTAACAAGCTGGCCTCCTTGGATGTGAGTAATCAAGCCATCTCTCTTCCTAGTTCGTAAGCTAGTTCCCCCGTTAAACTCTTTACAGATCTGCGCCAAGAGTTTGAGTGGCGAACAGAAGATGGCCGATGTCATGGCCATCTACAGCGACTTGGAGTCACAACCGCCTTTGGTCAAGCTGCTCTACGTCACGCCCGAGAAGATCAGTAGCTCTGCTCGCTTTCAGGACATCTTGGACACGCTGAATGCCAACAACTGTATCAGCAGATTCGTCATTGACGAGGCCCATTGCGTCTCCCAGTGGGGACATGACTTCCGGCCGGACTACAAGAAGCTTGGGATCCTGAAGAAACGTTACCCCAACGTGCCCACCATCGCCCTGACGGCCACCGCCACGCCTCGCGTGCGACTGGACATTCTGGCGCAGCTGAATCTGAAGCACTGCAAGTGGTTCCTCTCCAGCTTCAATCGCAGCAACCTGCGCTACAAGGTGCTGCCCAAGAAGGGCGCATCTACGCTGGACGACATTATTGGCTACATACGGACCAAGCCAGCCCACTCGAGCGGGATTATCTACTGCATGTCGCGCAAGGAGTGCGACGATGTGGCCAAAAAGGTGTCCAAGGATGGGGTGCGAGCTGTGGCCTACCATGCAGGCCTGAATGATACAGAGCGGGAGTGCCGGCAAAAGGATTGGCTGACCGGGAAGGTGAGGGTGATCTGTGCCACCATTGCCTTTGGCATGGGCATCGACAAGCCGGATGTACGATTCGTGCTGCACTATTCCCTGCCCAAGTCCATCGAGGGCTACTACCAGGAGGCAGGCCGGGCGGGACGAGACGGTGACGTGGCCGATTGCATCTTGTACTACAACTACTCGGACATGCTCAGGATCAAGAAAATGCTGGACTGTAAGGGATTGACATGGTAAACAAGGTAGTTTTCTGTTTCACTGAGCTCCTCCTTTCTTTATTTGCAGCTGACAAAGCTTTGCAGTACAATGTGAAGAAGATGCACATCGATAATCTGCATCGCATCGTCGGCTATTGCGAGAATCTTACGGACTGCCGGCGGGCCCAGCAGCTGGACTACTTCGGCGAGCACTTCACCAGTGAGCAGTGTCTGCAGAACAGGCCGACGGCCTGCGACAATTGCCTCAATAAGCGTGCTTACAAGGCGGTCGACGCCTTGGAGTTTGCCCGAAAGGCAGCGCGAGCTGTCAAGGATCTGTGCAGCGGCCGATCTCGGTTCACGCTCCTGCACATATCCGACGTCCTCAAGGGTTCCAAGATCAAGAAGATTGTGGACTTTAACCATGACAAATCGCCACATCATGGCGCCCTAAAAAGCTGGGACAAGAACGATGTCCAGAGGCTGCTGCGTAAGATGGTCATCGATGGCTTTCTGAGGGAGGATTTGATATTCACCAACGACTACCCGCAGGCCTACTTGTTTTTGGGCCTCAACATCAGCAAACTGATGGAGGGCACGCCCTCCTTTGAGTTCACCGTGACCAAGAAGGAGGCCAAGGCCTCGGTGGGCAGCGTCTCAGAACCGGGAGCAGCGTCCACTAGCAGTGGTGGCGATGGTAAATCTGCATTGCAGGAGATTCACGAGCGTTGCTACACGGATCTCTTGGATCTCTGCCGCACCATCGCCAGCCAACGGAATGTGACCATGGCCAGTATTATGAACATTCAAGCTTTGAAGAGCATGGCGGAGTCGTTGCCCCTCACCGAGAAGGATATGTGCAGCATTCCCCACGTGACTAAGGCAAACTACGACAAGTATGGCGCCAAGCTGCTCGAGATTACCAGCAATTATGCCTCTGAGAAGCTCCTAATGCAGTCTATAATGGACGAGGAGGAGGAACAGGCGGCCTCCAAGCAGAGGCAGACTTCCTCCTCCTCCGGTTGGAATAACAATGAGAGCGAGGACTGGGACAGGGCAGTGGCCTCCCAGGGCGGCAGCACTGGCGGTGGTGGCTCATTCAATGCCTACCGAGCGGGCAAGCGAAAGAGGATGTACAAGGGAGGAGCCAGCAGCAAGAGGTACAAATCTAATGCAGCATCGCCGGCGGCCAAGAGGAGTACGTCAGCCCGGGGCGGTCGTGGTGGCAAGGCAGGTGCCAAGAGGGCAACCAGCACAGCTGCCGCATCATCCTCGTCGTCTGGCTGGAAAACGAAGAAGACGGGCAGCAGCTTGGGCTTCGATTTGATGCCGCTGCCAGGATCAAAGTAGCTATAGTTCGCTATTAAGAGTTTATCACTTACAATTTTTTACATAAACTTTCATTTTGTTAAACAATAACAGCACTAGACTATTGCCCCTCATAAAATAACAGCTCTCTCGGCTCCCAGCCTCCTCCGATCCTCGCTTAAGTACTTTGTACAGCCTCCAGTAGCGTCTTAAGGCTTGGGCATTGGCCGCACCTTGTCCTCGAAACCATAGGCGCCCATCGACCAGATCAGATTCGCATCTGTCTCCACTTGGACAAACTCCGTGGAGTAGGTATTCGAGGTGCTGACCATCCCACCGAACTCCATTTGCGCGTGATCTGCGGATAAGAAACTGAAGATTAATGGGTGCAACTCCAAGGAATCTGCGTTTTCAAATACGAACACAGGTTCCATTTCAAGCCCGTGGTGGTGACATTGTGCGCCGTCGATCCCACAGGCATCAGAGAGCACCACCGCTGGCTGGTGACCAGGTCGACGGGCACCTTTATCGTATGCTTGCCCGGCCGCAGCAGCCACGTCACCGAGTCCCCGCTCAACAGGAAGACATTGCAGTTGTCTTTTTGAGCTTTGTAGAGCGTGTTCAGGTTGGCCATAACCTGGTCCAGCCTGCCGGAGGTGTCATGGAACACCACCACGTCTTGGATTTTGCGCTGGGCCATCACCGGCTGCAGGACATTAATGGCCTTCGTAAAGTCTGTGGCATCCTGGTCGGGTGTGTGGATCTTGGGCGTCGTCCTGAAAAAGTCCACAGTCTCCTCTGTGATCGAGTCAAAGTCACCTGTTATCACGTCGAGTGGTTCAAGAGGTGCGCCGGCTGAGTCCTCCTTGGAGTGCTTCGAGATGACCTGGTCCACCACAAAGTCACGCCAGTGGTTGGAGCCACCGTCCACTGCGCAGCGCAGGGCAGCTGCAAGATAAGGATTTGATGAGGACTCCCGCAAAGGCCAAGGCGACTCTTTACATTACCGTTCTTCCACAGCAGAGTGACCACGTGCGCGGGCACCTGGATCTGGCGGTTGAGCACCACGCAGACATGGCCATTGTCGCCCAATTTGAAGTTCTCATTGATCAGGTCGCCCGGAGTCCACTTGAACAGCTTGGGCGGGATTGTGTGGTCCATTTCCTGCCGGAATCCGATTGTTGTTTTCGTGCAGAAGAAGCGATGTAGCGCTGGATGCGCCGGCCTGCCAACTCGCGCCAAACGCCGGCTGTCTGTTATCGACCGCTGGCCGCAGCGCCGCATGCAATTTAAAACGACCTTGGAGGCGCATCCTGGGGGCATTGTGCGGCAGCGAGTGCCGTTCGGAATTTAAAAAAAATATCGTATAAAACTTGAAATAATATGCCAGGCCAGTCCATTCGCACGATACGAGCATTTTTGAATCTTTAGAAAATTGTACGTTACAAAAAGTAGGATAGTCTGGCCACTCTCGACAATGGTTAGGGTGGGGGTTGTAGCGGCTTTTTTAAAGGTCAGTTTTATTGATAAGACAAATTGTTTAGATAAGATTTCATATTCAAGAAATGAGGAGTTTTGACATTTTATGGATTTTTGGTGGCAATAATACAACTCCTCAATTACCAAGGAAGCCATATGTATGTATGTAAAATACGATGAGTTGAACATTAATGACTTACATTAAATATTGCATTTTTACCTGTCAGGTAGTGCAGTGTATACCATACATAAATAATAATGATAAGATTTAAATTTGAATAACTTAATTTATTTTCTTTTTGTGTAGTGGACTTTGAAAAAAGATATTAGATAATATGCTGGGCTATCACAAAAACCGTCATCGATTTCAAACGATGGAATAAGTGCCTAAAAGGCGCCACTACTTGACAGAGAGATTATAAATGTTACAGGGATTTTTGTGGCACCTAGATCTTAAATTTTCAATGAACGCCGCAGAACGAATAAATTTAAATTAAATGGGTTTCGTCCATGGTAGCTACTTGTTATTTTTCATTCAATAGACAAATTAATCCTTCGTTGAACTTTTGTGGCTTAGGTTAATGAAGCCGCTCGGCGCTTGTGATGGACTGCGGAAGCGAAAAGCTGACCAGGACGGCGGCTCTCGACCAGACTTGGTGGGGGCATTGGAACCACAATACTTTTGTGCTCGAACCTACCGATGCCAGCTGTATCAATATTGTTACAGTTCATTTTGTTTGACCTCCACAAATAAAGGCATTTATATGGATGGATCCTGTGGCCGGACCACGAGCATATCAGACATCCTGGCCATGGCCTTTGGCCAACCCCCCGAGTTCTGGTCTCAGGGATTGACAGTGCACGCCCATTGTTGGTCACTCGATGCGAGGAGGGGGCGGTAAAGTTGAATAGCTTTACATGCCACGTCTGAAATGCATTGTTCAAATAGCATTGTGGCTCGGAATCATTTAATTCCTGTGGAGCCTTTGAAAATTTTAAAGCTTTGCCGGTTACTAAGCTGCATTATACGGATATACATATGTACATACATATCATAGTGGCTGACAAAAAAAGATGATAATAAAGGCTGTCCATAACAATGTGAAAAAAACAAAGATATTGCTTGCATAAAGGCATTGGTTAGTAATAAAATCATTGACACATGTCAAAAGTTTAAAGTTTTTTTGAACGCAAATAAAGCTGGAATTTATGATAATTTATGACCACTTTTTTTTTGAAATGGAAGAATGCACATTTTTTATTTTTCTATGTACCAGGCGCGCAGATTGCAGCAGGAGGACGATTGCTAACCTTTTTTATAACAGTTTAGTGCTCTCGTGAGAACTGCTCTCTCCATGATTTTTACGCTCGCTAGAAAAAAAGGCAACGGTCGAAATGTAAGAAGCGGGCAATTGATATTGTTTCGGCAACAACCAGATTCGAGTCAGAAGTTTCCCCAGTACAAATTTATCAAATGCTGGTTTCCGTGTACCAGGCGCGCAGATTTCAGCAGGCGGACGATTGCTAACCTTTTTTATAACTGTTTAGTGCTCTCGCGAGAACTGCTCTCTCCATGATTTTTACGTTCGCTAGAAAGAGAGTCCATCGCTGCTCTACTGCTCTCTGTTCGCCTGTTACACGAAATGTAAGAAGCGGGCAATTGATATGGTTTCGGCAAGAACAAGATCCGAATCAGGAGTTTTCCCAGTACAAATTTATCAAATGCAGGTTTCCGTGTACCAGGCGCGCAGAATGCAGCAGGCGGACGATTGCTAACCTGTTTTATAACAGTTTAGTGCTCTCGTGAGAACTGCTCTCTCCATGATATCTACGCTCGCTAGAAAGAGAGCCAACGGTCGACTGACGTCACCGCGTTGATAAGTTCATCGCTGCTCTACTGCTCTCTGTTCGCCTGTTACACGAAATGTAAGAAGCGGGCAATTG